>JAGFPH010001097.1:116364-127243 GCA_018207615.1 Philaenus spumarius | reverse complement strand
TAATTCATGAACTTTACAACAGCTTGTGAGGGCAGTTTGCGGTACAAATTTAACCTGTACTCTCTGGGCAAAACCATTTAACCGTTTGTGCGTTCAATTTAATCAAAATTTCCTAACTTTTTGGATTTTAAAATTATGGGGGGGGGGGGTGAGGCCACGTTCAAAAACGGCTGAAATCTGTTCGCGTTGGCCACCTAGCGATTAATAACAAGAAACGTTTTGGGTTCGAGATTATACAACCGTAAGATGACAATCACGGACAGAAGTCAAAGTCCAGGTTTTTGTCGAGAGATTAATCTAATTTTATCCTTCGCCTTAACATTGTGGCTAGCGAGAGTTTAGCCTACATCAAAGCTATGTTTACGTGCGTTTTATTAGTCCCCTGTTCCCATGCCAGCGTGCCAGATCGGCGGAGTGAAATCCCGGCTGCGGTAGGTTAGAACAAAGTCCATCTTATCTAATTGCAAGTGAATAGGCCTAAACTTTGAACAGGCCTTTGTTCCCAAAGACGGGGTTCAGGGTTTTAATGTACGTAGGCCTAACAGTAAATTGCTTTATTACCCAAATTGTTTCGTTCACAATTAAGGTTCGGGTCCCTAAATTCAAAACGGCGAACTTGGCTACCAATTTCAATGTTAAAATAACCTAACCATACCTTCACTTTTAAGCATATTTTTGTGTTATTTTCGTCAAAAAACTAAAACCGTATTTTTTTTCTTAAAGAAAAATAGATTGTGCGTTGCTAAGGTTTTTTTTTTGCAATATCTCTTTTTGCAACTCAGTAAAAAGTTAATAAAGTTTACTATTTTTTACAATTTATATCGTAAGTTTATGAAAAAAATAAAACGGTTTTAGAAAAAGTATTCAGCAATCAACAGCATATGACAGTACTTCAAAATGAAACAAAATTTTTAAATTTATTTCACGAATTAACGGAAAAAAATTACTTATTCAGATGCTCTTGTAGAAATCAGATTCAATATGGCGGACAGGGTATCCCTCTCCCCTTAAAAACACGCGATGTAGCCTACTCCAGTTTTGAGTAAGGGAAAAATAAAACTGGTGAACATATCGGTGATTGTCTTAGTATAAAATAATTCGACCACGCAGCCGAACCGCTGATGTGAGTTGAGCGAATTTCCAAAATTAAGTTTTAGGCCAGTCGGTAGGGGTAAATTTAGACCAAAAGTTCCAGTAATTTACAATACGGCTGATTTTTTTTATAAATACCTTAAAGTATATAGATTAACATAAAAAAAAGTTTACCAGTTTATCGATTTCCCAAAGTCGAAAAAAAATCGATTATCATTTTTTTCTCGATTATCCTTAATACTTCGAGCTGGGATGAAGATAGAGAAAAATAAAAAATACCACCGTGTAGGCGAGGTATTTTTCAACAAAAAAGGTTACATGTATTTATTTCGTCCGAGCAATGGTTTGTCTGGAAAAAATTCGATAATGCAGGTATGTATTTTGCAGCAGGGGAAATCACTAAAAAGGGGACATCTTATTCATATATAAAGCGTTGGCTCATTCTAAATTGGCCGAATTTTAATATATCGAATTGAAACTTGACATTGGAGTTAAAATATATATTTTAATCATTTATGCTGAGTCTCAGATTGTTATCTTGAAAATTACCCGATCTAGGAGTCGATTTTGATCTACCAGATCCACGAACTAATTTCATTCTATTCCAGTTTCGTCAATTTTTGGAACATCAACATTAAATTTGTTTTACAAGTTGAGTACACCAGTATAAATATTCTTAATAAGTATGAACAATTTTTTTCATGTTATTTTTAAAAACGAGGCGCTTGAAAATAGTCTTCTGTTTTACCTATCTCGTTTCAACTATAACACCTTTGGATTCAACGACTCCATTTTCGACATTTTTGAACATATCGATTTAAAAATTGGTACAGAAGTTAAAAACACAATTGTTTTTTGCTATACTTATTTTAAAAACTATATTTAAAAAATTGACTAATCTGCAGCCAATTAACTCAAGCGTTTTGATGAAAAATCTAAAAAGGTCTAAAATTATACTTTTTTTAAGTTACTTGTGCTTTGAAAAGTAAATAATAAAAAAAGGTTTATACTCCTTGATCTTGTTTGAATCTATATATTTACTTGTAAAAAAACTTTCAGGTTGATATTTTGAAAATTTTCTAAACTGGAGCTGTTTAAAATGAATTGGTGGGTCCGGTACTCCTAAAATCGATAATCGAAATCGACTCCTAGATCGGGTCATTTTCAAGATAACAAACTGAGACTCAGCATAAATGATTAAAATATAAATTTTAACTCCTACGTCAAGTTTCAATTCGATATATTAAAATTCGGCCAATTTAGAATGAGCCAACGCTTCATAATATATGAATAAGATGTCCCCTTTTAGTGATTTCCCCTGCTGCAAAATACATACCTGCATTATCGAATTTTTTCCAGACAAACCATTGCTCGGACGAAATAAATATATATATGACCTATTTTTGTTGAAAAATACCGCCCCTACACGGTGGTATTTTTTATTTCTCTCTATCTTCATCCCAGCTCGAAATATTAAAGATAATCGAGAAAAAAAATGATAACGATTTTTTTCGACTTTGGGGAATCGATAGACTGGTAAACTTTTTTTATGTTAATCTACATACTTTAAGGTACTTATAAAAAAAAATCAGCCTTATTGCAAATTACTGGTAGTTGTAAACTGGGCTATTTATAAGTTTTAGGGTTTCAACCAACTATTTGGGAAATTGGTCTACTCACTAAGGTGATGGATAGCTGCCTGTAGGCAATGTACGATATACAGGTTGTCCCATAAGTGAAGTGCCAAACTTCGAGAATGGTTCTATGGGCCAAAATAAGAAAAAAAGTTCATATAAACACAGACTCGAAAACGCTTCGTTTTGTAGATATCCGCCATTTTGTTTTTTTTTAGCGTTTCATGGTAGGTTTAAGGAATAAATCTGAGACCACCTTAGCGATTGAAAATTTAATTTCCTACAACTTTCACATTTAAAATTTTTTTTCTCCGACGCGATCTTAAGGGTCGGCTCTAGTAAAACAGAAAGCAGCGGCGGTAGGTTACGCGGACATTGCTCATCAGAAATCCATTTAAAACCCGCAATTATTCAAATAGCGTTTTTTAAAAAATACCAAACTCTTGGGGACAAAATTCTTCATCTGAATGGCTTTGTAATTTTTCGCTATAATTAATAGTTACAACGTAAAAAATATTTAAAATCATCCTATAGCGGCGGTAGGTTACACGGACATTGCTCGGCCTAAATCCATTTAAAACCCGCAATTGTTCAAATCACTTTTTAAAAAAATACCAAAATCTTGGGGACGAAATTCTTCAGGCGAATGGCTTGGTAGTTTTTTACTATAATTAATAGTGACAACATAAAAAAATATTAAAAATCAATGTTTTAAATTGTTAATAAATATTAAACAAAATATTTTTCTTAATTTTTAAAAAGCCATTTGCATGCTGACCATAGCTTTAAAATGACATATCGTTTATAATTTTCCGATCAAAAATAAAGGAAAAATTTGGATTTTAATTTAACATTGGTCTTATGGAGTGTCAGCCAACATGGCCGACAGCTAGAGCCGACCCTTAAGGGTCAAAAGTGCAAAAATGTTTGATGGTTTTGTTTTAAGGAAGACTATTTATTTTTAGTCGTAACTTTTCTACAGTTTGTCGGAAATAAGTAGGGTACTGAAAAATACAATGTATAATCGAAATATTTTTCAGTCCATTTTTCGAGTGGATAGTAAACAACAAGTGGAAAAAAACTAGATTGTCATTTACTTTTTACAAAAACACAATTTAACAAACTAAACTCCCGCTTACCAGCTGACAAAACCGAAAAGAGCGGGAAACGAAGGTGTATCACCATCGCCAGCGTTCTATATAAGTTGACAGTATGTCTCCGCGATCGTTACCGCCATCTTTTTTGATATCGTCTATTCCCGCGAGACGGCGAGATTTAAGAGGCCTTGGTGCGATGTTGTCAAGTTTATAAATGATGCAAGGGTACAATGTTGCTCGACCATATGGGGCAAACGGCTTGGGAAAAAAAACACCTCCGCGTGTGAAAAGTGAGGTTATAATCACCTCTAAGGGATCAGGGGCTGTGTAGGTGTTTTAACGAAAACAAAGTAGTGTTTTATTTAAATAAATTGAGCCATTTTCTTGGTGGGGATAATAACGTAGGGACTGGGAAATGTCTGTATTAGTTTAAAGAATATCGTCTATACTAATATTATACAGAGGTAAAATTTGTTGTTTGTAGATGTATGTAATGTTTGTATTAGTTTAAAGAATATCGTCTATACTAATATTATAAAGAGGTCAAATTTGTTTGTTTGTTTGTATGTAGGGGGGAATCTCTGGAAGTATTGAACCGACTGAAAAAATAGTTTTACTAATAGAAAGCTACACTATCCCTGAGTAACATAGTCTATAATTCATTTTGATAAACACATTTTTTATTTAAATATTTGTAAATTTAGTCGGACAAAATCTTAGGTTAGGCCTAGACTGATGAACCAACATTTTGTATTTAAATTTATTACCATAGCAACCAATTGAATTATATAACAGAAAAAACACCTGTTTGCTCCAATATTTCCATTAATAGGTGATTTCAAACTGAGAAGAAATTATTTGCATTTCTAACTTTTAGATTAGGTTTTTAGTAAGTTGTGGAACTGAGCCATGCTGGTTCTTTTAACCTTTATTATAACTGCTGTTATAAAATATACAAAATAATTTGATTTGGACATTTTTACATTATTTACCATCTTAGCTTTGGGGTTATTATTAATCCTACATCACCTTTATTATAAACATGATTATGTGTATAGAAGGTTCTAACGGGGTTGGCGTACGGAGCACGCAGAGGTTTCCCCTAGTTGTTTATAAACGTAATGTATTGTATCTGAAAACTTTCCTCAGTTCTTTAATATAGCTTTCCCCTGTAACATTTCTTTCGTTCGCTGTTGGTTATCTTTAATAATTATTTAACTAGTCAAAGTTTGATCAAAACCCATAGGTCGTTTTTCGAGTTACAGCGTAATGTCGTTTTATATTCATAATTAGCGTTAACGGGCAGTTTTTGTTAAATACGGATTAATTTTGTTCAAGATGGCGACAAGAATTAAGGGTTTCAAAACTGCAGACAGGTTAATTCCCCCAAATTCAACAGTTTCTCCGCGTCCCATTTGTTTAAAATTAATACAACTTTTGTAAATTTATCTATGTTATTCGTGGGTTCTTTCACTACCGCGAAATTCTACTGGAAACAGGGCCCAAGTTTTGCAATGTTTGGAAGGGTAGGCCTAAATTTTGGTAAACTTATGTGATGTATAAACATCTGAGTGACCTAAAGAATGTAATAGAGTTTGACTCGTGAGAAATGCTATTTCTAAAAATAAAAACACAGACAACAATTCTCTCAAAAATACGTTTAGTTGTCAAACGCGTTTCAACAACAACGTCGTCATCTTCAGTGACATATAAGCTGCAACTAAATTATAACTTAGTTTATAACTGAGAGTAGGGTATAACTCAGTTATTGTTGTAACTGAAATGTCACTGAATATTGAAGATTTTATCGTTGAAACGCGTTTGACAATTACGTATTTTTGCAGGAATTGTGTTTCGTGTTTTTATTTTTGGAAATCTCAGTGATACTAAGTACAAACACAAAACCTAAATTCTGTTCGTTTTCTTGATTAGGGCAAGTAAAATGTTTTTTTTTTTAATATTTACTTTTTAAAGTTGTAACTCTAGACCTATGTACATTTACATTTCTTTAAAACCGACCCAATCCCCAAAATTATGTCTTTTAGAGCACCTATCCAGTAGGTGCTAAATAATGGGGGTTGTTTACGCTTTACCTCGCGTAGGTATGTCCTACACTGTAGAGGAAACAGTAGGAGAATCGTTGTTAGTGCCTTTTCCCGCTCAAATGTTGGCACCGTTGTAAAGAACCTCTTGGAAACAGCTGGGGAGGGCCTGGGGACCAGGTAGAACGGTTTTTGCTCCAAAGGAATTCCAGTCGGCCATTACTGGAACCTTGAACCTATCCTAAACCTTAATTAACTACAGGTTCTATCCGGCGGCCATTTTTACAAAACTTTTAGGAGTAGAGGGAAAGGTGGCGACTAAACTAAACGGAATAATCTGTAATATGTGATTGCGTGTGCACGAAAGAACGATAGGCTCTGATGCACCCCACCATGTTGTGTATTACTTATTGTAGTCGGTGTATCTCAGAATTATTAGTTACTGCTCGTTTTAAAGAATGCGGATGTTTTCTTTCTTAGTTTGGAAAAATCTGTGTAATAATTGCAACAAAAACAATTAAGAAATACTTAGCTTATTTCGCCTACTAAATATATTTGTAATTCAATTAGTTCGTGTACTTAAACAAATCTAATTAAAGTTCATCTTCTACAGTACGTATTTATAATACAGACAACCCACTTGTCCAAAGTTAGCGAGGCTCTAACCACACCTTCAACAAAACCACATGTGTTGTCAGTCGCTGCTTCCATTTCCATGTCTAGGCCTAGTTTTACTTCTTTGAATATTAATTAACATTTCTTTACAAGAACAAGGCCGCTGTGTCTTCCTAAAGCCGCTTCCATGTTTCTATCTGTGGGTCTTGTCTGTGAGCTTCTTTATGCGACGTTAAATAATTTGAATAAAAGTCGGGAATTTTTTCTTTTGTTCAATGTCCGTCCAAAGTTTTTGAAATGGTAGTTTAAAAGTAATTCACTAAACATGCGTAGGTTATTAGCGAATTTCCATGGGAAAAGTTAGCCATTGCAGTAACCTCTTATGGTGAGACCTAAGGTCGGGAGAGGTCGGTGAGCACCGATCGTGGTCCTCAGAACAAGATTTTAAATGTAATTAAAAATTTTACATATAGGCCTACATATGTACTTCTGTGTTCACACTCTAACGGCTGCATTTCACGTCCGATTAGGCTCAAAATTGGTAGAGTCATTAGCCAAAAAAATTCCAACAACCAGCAAGACTTTTTTTACATTGAGTAAGAGTTTTTTTTTAGATTTTTTTGTACTTAATTTTGTTCTTACTTTTTGGGGTTTATCTAAACAAAACATATAGGAAATTATTCTGCACATTTTGTTTTTAACACAGCCTTATAGCCCGTCTGGTTCCCCCAAAATCGGTCAAAACGTGAACATTTTTAAAAGTACCCGGTTCAAATCCGCGAGGGTAGCTTATACTACCGTGGGGGCAGTATCCAAGGTGCGCAAGCTGGCAAAAGTGAGCCGGGGTTTTAGGCTGAGGTGTAAACAAGTTGTACTAAAATATTCCCTACACACGGGCAGCTAATCAGCGCCATTTTTACAGTTTTGACAAGGTTCTCAAGTGGTTGTAAATAATTCATAAGAGTAATGTTAATTTTAAACCCCTTCTGAAAACGCACACGCGGAGCGCTATTTGTCTAAAGGTTATATTTAATAACTATCAAGAAATCACGACCAACAATAACCATTTCCGTTACTCGGACAGACGGAAATAATCACGAGTTACTCTCGCCCCCCCCCCCCCCCCATTGACGACGGGAGCGTGTGTCAAAACGTTCCAGTAAGATTATTAAATTCTCTAAAAATAATCGCGCTTTTCCACGACGCCGCACCGTTCCGCAGTGCCCTTTTCAAAGAAACGCGATGTAAAACGCTTCCCCGCCAACCATCTACACTATTCCTGAAGTTAATTTATTAAAATCGTACAATAACTCGTCAAAAGTAATTGGCCGAGCGGGAAATGGCGTCGGGCCAACTGAGTGGAATAAATCAAAAACCTCGCGCGCCCGTACCTACGTTTCAATACTCAGTCAAAATAATAAAACCAGAACGTTGATGGTGTCGTATATTTAGCGGACGTCGAAACCGATTACGGTGTGACTTACTGGGCTCGTTGCGTTTTACGAGGTTCTATTCCTTCGGTATCCAAAGTGTTTTTTAAAGTGTTGAAAGAATACTAACCTGTACGCGTGTTGGTAATGGAATAGAAGTTTCAGTAATACCGTGCTAACACTTGTTTCAAGAAGAAAAAAAAAATGGAGGGGCAGTTGAAAAGATTGATTGTCCGTAGACGTATCTGATAGTACTGTCGCAAAAAAAGTAACCATAGTAGGTCTATATAGTAAATTTAAAACGCGGGGTATGATCTGAGGAAATGCCCCACGGACCCGACCACTTGCACTTTGTGTGTTTTTTGGCTTGTTGATTCCGGAAAATCGGGGTCCCGCGGCTCTAAAATCCCGGCGTCACATCTACAAATGCGAAAACCACCCTTTTTAGGAGGTTTTTTCACAACTACGTTTATGGCACCTCCAAATAATGCTATGGAATGCACAAACTATGATTAAAATTTAGAAATTTAGTAGCCCCATAGAAACCGACCAAGAAATGCACAACAAGGGTTCGCCGTAGGAGGTGAAACCACCCCTAATGTGACGAAAAATTAAAAAATGACAGAAAATAAAATGTCTCCTTTACCTTTTGGTAGGAGGTGAAACGAACGTGGTAAGATTATCTGAAGTAGTTTCCAACCCCTTAGTTGATTTTTTTTAGATAAAATCCAAAAACGTTTCATTCTAGTGGGCTACGAAAAAACTTAGTTAGGCCTACTTCCGGTCAAAAAACGTGCTTCAGGTTGTTTTGCTTTTTTTGGCTGGCGAACTCGAACCACTTGGAAAACCAATTTGTAGGCTATACCAAATTTGGACAAAATCGGACGTAAAAGGCGGCTGCAAGAGTGCGAACACACATCTATATACATGTATATAAAAGCGAAATACCACTCGCTCACTCACTGACTCACTCATCACGATTTCTCAAAAACTACCGAACGGATTGAAATTAAATTTGGTATGTAGCTTCCTCTAGGGCTATGGTGCTCACTAAGAAAGGGTTTGAAAAAATTTGAAATTTTAGGGGGGCTTTGGGGGGTTCAAAATTATTAAATCACGATTTCTTCAAAACTGCCGAACGGATTGGAATGCAATTTGGTATGTAGTTTCCTCTAGGGCCATAGGGGCTCACTAAGAAAGGGTTTGAAAAATGTCGAAATTTTAGGAGGGGTTTGAGGGGATCAAAGTTACTAAAATCATAATTTCAGATCTTTTATTATTATGACAATAGTGCTTTTATTATTTAAGGTCTATATATATACAGGGTGTCCAGCTTCGACTGTCCGAAACTTCACGGGCGTATTTGTCTGCTAAAAACAAGCAAATAATGCAATACAACATATGTCCATCCTCTATTCGTTTGCTGTCTGTCAGTCTGTACGTGATTTTTACAAAATACTTTATATTTTTGGAAGTAGCAAAGATATTGAGCTTAAACTTTGTATACATATTTTTTGTGTAACCTTTTATCACTGTACGAAAAATTATAACATCATTTTAAACTTTTTCAAAATGGCGGCTGTTTATAATTTTTAATGTCAAATATCTCAAAAACCGCTAACTTTACAAAAAAATTACAAGACACAAAAAAGTTTACATAGACAAACAAAATGTTTTTTTTTTTTTTATTTTGCCTGTAGCTCAAAGGATAACGATGATATTGTTAAAAAAAGTAAAAATGTATCGCCTTAATCTTTATGTTTGTGTTAGATCTACACCAATGGTATCATACATTTTTCGTTTTCAGTAAATATCTCGGCTATCTTTAAAGGTGTGGGGAAAATTAAAACACCCATTGTGTTTGTCATTAAAAAAGTAAACTTATTTCTCTTGTATTTTTTTTGTAAAGTTAGCGGTTTTTGAGATATGTGACATTAAAAATTATAAACAGCTGCCATTTTGAAAATATTTAAAATAATGTAATAATTTTTCGTACTGTGATAAAAGATTACGCAAAAATATGTGTACAAAGTTTAAGCCCAATATCTTTGCTACTTCCAAAAATATTAAGTATTTTGTAAAAATCAAATACAGACTGACAACAAACGAATAGAGATAGGACACATGTTGTATTGCATTATTTGCTTGTTTTTAGCAGACAAATACGCCCGTGAAGTTTCGGACAGTCGAAGCTGGACACCCTGTATAAAAGCCAAATACCACTCACTGACTGATCACTTAAAAAAAATACAATTACGTTAAAAAGACTGAAAATATCAACCACCACGGGCAACGCCGTACGGGTCAGCTAGTATACTTATACAATTTCTAATGAATTTAAGGCAAAAACAGTTGGTACTCGGTGAAACTCCATAATAGGGATAGAAATAACCAAATGGTAATTGGTTTGATAATCGAGAGAAAACATTATTTTCTCCAAAAACCAAACTTACTATTACACGGAATTCAGTACGTAGGGGATATGTCACTTAGGAAAATGTCCACAGGTCGATTCACAGTGCGGCCCTAACTAACAATAGCTACTCTTCGTGTTTACCTAACATCTCACTCAATCCAGTTTAAATCCGTCATTAGGCTAATAAAAGAACGAGACATATGGTGAGTGTGCTTACAGTTTAATTCCGTGTGACCCCGCCAGGTCGCGTTGACGTCATCGTGTCATCCTTAATGAGTTGCACAGCTGTGCGCTCTGGTAGCGGCCGTGGGAAAAACAACCTAGAAGCTGTCTTATTGAAACAGTTGTTTACACTATCAGAAAAGAATCGCGATCTTTACGCCTTCGCGAAGATGTTTTTGCCAGGAGACGGATCGTTCCGTTTGTTGGCGAGTATGGTTAGGACTGTCTAAAACGGGACTTTACATACGTCTCCGCCATCTAGTATTTAATCCAGTTTATAATAACTCAAACAGTAATTGCAAGGTGGATATTCCGAGTTCGAACTGAACTG
>JAGFPH010001097.1:62058-90001 GCA_018207615.1 Philaenus spumarius | reverse complement strand
GTATAGTGAGAAAGTAAAATGAGTCGATACATCTAAAATAACTTGCTAAAACTTTGTTTAGCGGCCACGCCGTTTTCACTGGACACAAATTAACGAAGTTTGGCTTAAAATGTTGGTATTTATGTCAATATACTTTATCAAGCACTCAAAAGTAAATTATTTAACTCTTCATAAGTAACAAGCTTTTAAATTGCCGTCCTTTGCATTTGGTAGCCTACAGCCTACAGGTCAAAATAATCTCATCAAATTATTATTCTATAGACAATCTGTCAGCGGCGAATACTCAATGATTATCAATGATTCTTTTTATTTAAATAAAAAAATATTGTCTAGAGATAAGTCAACGATAATTTAAAAAAAAACCTACCAGGGTTGTCCAACCTCGAGGGGTTTAAGGGCCGCTATAAATAAAATACTGATCGTAGATCATGTTCATCAATGATTCTTTTTATTTAAATACAAAAAAAATAACGATTATTTGCACGTTAACCGATCAGCTGTTTCTCTGCATGTAAATATTAGTAAAAATAACCAAAAATTAGAGCGTTAATAAGGCAATAATTAACGCAGCACCTTTCTTAAAAATTAATTATAAAATATGCCAATGTAGGCTAGGTGAAGAAAGTGGCAGGAAGCTGATCACGCAAGGGTATTCCTTGAAATAAATTGGGTAAAAATGTTTGCTACAATATAGAGTGCAATTAGGACTAACCCATAAGCGTGTTAAGGTATACAGTTTAAAGTTTTTGATTAATATTTCCAACACCAAGTTTTTATGGTGATAAGAAAAAAAGCACGGTCTTCACCCGGATTCGAACTGGTTACCTTGAGCTTTGAAGTCAGCTAAAACACCGCCGGTTTTTCTGTAAATTAGTATATTTTGTTGGCTATTCCACGAATCAAGTAAAAAAAATCGCATTCGTTTGGGGTTCTCACGTCCCCTACAGGACCTAGCATATAGTTGCATTTCCAATTTCTTCGAATAGTAGACTGACAAACACAGAATGCGATTTAACCTCGTGTTATTTGTAAACTCTCCCATGATAACAACAATATTCACGATAGCTGACAACGTTGCCAGATCTATCAACAACAATGACCGTGTTGCCAGATCTGTCAGATCTAGGCTATATACCACAACTCCCAATTAAAGTCTCCAGTTTATCGAATGTTGATTTTATATTTTTTATGATATACCTTTGTCGTTCTCTCCTACACAAAATTAAATGCGTATCGTCTTCCATCCCACGGTTAAATGCCATCTACTTATATAAAGCTAGACTGTAACACTGATTCACTGACATTAATTATTATTATTAGGCACATCCCGTAATCGTACCCCCTAGACCTCATACTTGAATTAAAGCTCTTGACGAGAAACTTTCAGAAACATTGGTAAAAGTTAACATTTTGAATTTTGAATGCACCTTTTGGGCGGGAAAGGTTTTTTCAATTTTTCATTTTTCCACTTTGATTGCGTTTTGTAAGAAAACGGTAAGAGAAAGCAAAAAATGTTAAATACAAAAGTGGTAGAAAATTTAATTTCAAACAAACGATTTTCCATCAGATTTAAAATCCAATCATCCGTTTAGCCGCTATTCACCCGAGAAGGAGCTGCGGCACACAATCCTACAAATTTCCCATGTTAATCTTATGGAGATAATGTTTAATGAGTTTGAGTCAGCAGCCAAATAAAACAGCTGATTTATGCTCGGTCACCTATGTACAAACGAGCCAAAGATTAACGAGATTCTTTAGTGAATTTTCCAACTGCGAGCGAAGTGTCCAGGGGCAGAGCCCCTAGTTCTATTATAAAACTATTAAAATGAAGAATGATCCTCGTTCAAAACGAACCGTTAAAACTGACCACGTGTTTCTGTCGGAGGTGCAGCGTATCCTTATGGGCACTGGTTAATTTCTTTGTCACATCGCCTCGAAGGACAACCACGGCGGCTAAACCCCTGCACCGGGGACTCAGCACGGTACCGTACACACATGTGCACATACCCTACTCCATGACTCACACAGCCTCATATTGATTTGTATACACTAGGCCAGGAGGGGTAGTTTGAGGGTGATCTCCGTCTCCCCTATATTCTGTTGCATTTCAGATTTTAATGCATAAATAAACGACAAAGTCAATACAAGGGATGGGTGCCGAGTGACAAAGGTGCATAACTATCCCCTCTCGCTCCCTTGTTTTAACTCGTTCGTCTTAACAAGGCTCTTCTGCGCATTGACAAGGTAAATTACATTCTTAATCGCGAAATGAGTTCGTAAATTTGAATGTTTTTCTTTGGTTTAATGCTTACAAATAATTCGACCACGCAGCTGAATCCTTGACGTGAGTTGAGCGAATGTCCAAAATTAAGTTTTGGGGTTTCAACCAACTATTTGGGAAATTGATGCACTCACGAAGGCGCTGAATAGCTGTCTCTGTGTACGAAATATATCAGTAGAATTTGTTTGCACCTAAGCCTCCAAGCTTTGACTCCACTCGCTTTGCGAGTTTGCACGTCACCCTGGAGGCCTCGGCTTATGGACTGCTTCGTTTCGCTCGCAGCGTACAAACTCGGCCGACGAGCCTCGGATCAGAAGGTGCCCGCCCCCAAGTGGATTTTATTCATGGTATTTTACGTTTTGATCGATTTTGGGGGAACCGTACAAGCTATAAGGTCGTGTAAAAAAACAAAATGTGCAGAATAATATCCTATATTTATTCATTTTAGGTCAAGCTCAAAGAAGTTTCATTCTAGTTCAAAAAATCTCAAAAGATTGGCTCAAAAGATCTAAATACGTGCTACCGTTTGTTGGATTTTATCGGCTAACGAACTCTTTCGAGCTACTTAGAAGACGTGTGTACCAAATGTGGATCAAATCGGACGTAAAATGCGGCTGTTACAGAACGAACACATATATATACAATTTTAATGACACCTCAAAACGTGTCCTGGGGACCATGATCAGTTCTCATTTACTACTCCTGACCTTACGTGTCACCATAAGAGTCACTGCCATATAATAGCTTATCTTTCCTATGGAAACCCCCCCCCCCCCCGAGTGACACACGAACGGCCCTCAAGTCTGTAACGGGCCATAAGGATCATATAGATTGTTAAAATGTAGATAAAATATATTCATGTATAAAATGAAATACAAAACGTATAATGCTTCAAATGGAGAGAATATAATAAGTATACAGTATCCTATTGCCAAGTTGGGTACCCCCTCACATCGTCTTTACCGTTTAACTTGGCAACACTACTCGCGTGTAGAAATCGTGTTCAGTGTTGTCTTCGTTAGTTAATATCTCTTATCTTTACATGATATTCAGTCCTCTAGGTGCGCGACCTACGCGGTTAACCGACGAGCAGCTCCGCGTCAAGCAAACCTGAGATGTTTTCGTTCCGGCTAGTAGCACAGACTCAATTGCCGCCACCTAAAAGTCGAACCAACAATAGTACGCTCCTTTTTAAAATCCCATATAAAGGCTACGTCCATTTAATCGGGTAATTGAGGCAATTTCAATCCAGATAGAGCCACCTACGCTCGGCAGTAGACAGCGAATAGAACAACATTTCCGCGTCAATAAATTGTTATATTAGACAATGTAAGCGAAGTGAGGTGCGAGGGTGCGGTCACCCCCACCCCCTGCACAATAGCACATGTCACCTAACTCTCTGAGATATGAGACTTATTGTCTCGGCCCAGCTGCTCCCAGGTCTGATTCTAATCATTGATCAAAAGCACAGATACACGTCGCGTCGGGTTTTAGTGAAATCTACAGACACCTTTTAATCACCGACGGAGGCGGGAGTAATTAAAAGACGCGGCGACGTTTTGATCGGTTTATTTGTTAGTTTGTTATGTGGAGTGTGTTTAAGTATTTTTGTTCACCGCGTTAACTTTTACCGGAACGGCAACAAGAGATTCTGATAAAATTGAACATAGGCTTAGTTTTACAAGTCATGCTAATCTGCATATTATACAGGGTGGCTCGTGATAAGTGTTAAACACTTCGGGAAATGGTTTCTACGGACAAAATAAAGAGAAAATCAAGAATAACAGTTTTCCACATATTCGCCAAAATGTTTTTTGTACTAAATAATTGAAGAGCTGAGAAGCCAAGGGGTACATGTGACATTTTTTGAAATAATGGAGTTAAGTACAGAAACTGGCTCTTCAACACTTTAAAATGTTTGTGCCTAAGGAATGTAACTGTAAATCTATCATGTGCTCAAATCTAGTGGCGAAAAAAAAACATACTTCGTAGAAGAGCTGTTTAGCTTGGAAGCCAAGGGATACATAATGTAAAAATACATTTTGAAATTTACATGTAACCCATGTTTTATTACATAACTTCTAACTTACAAGGGGGGGTATTAGCAGCCAAGGGGTACAAGTGACAATCAAGTGACTTATCAAATATTGGCTGATAACAAAGAATAAGAGGTGAAAATCATATTAATCTTTGTTATGACGTTAGTCTAGAACCTAGCAATTAAAAATATACTAGTTTTATGATCACGGTTTTACCTGGATTTGATTATAACCGTTTAACTTTAAACTGAGTTTTCTCAAAACTAACTTCACTACACTTATACCCCTTGGCTTCTCAGCCCTTCAATTCATATCTAGAGAACGGTTTTTACCGATCGCGAAGCTGGCATCAAGTTAAACCCAGCAATGATCCATGTTAAGGAAAATAAGCGATTAAATCCAATAGTGCGTTTCAAAATGGCGGCTCTTTGAAAATTTCAAACCTGAATTACCCAAAAACCGTACGTTTTAACAGAAAGTGTCAACATAACTTTTTTTATCACTTTTAATTTCTTATTGAATGGTGCACCTGTCAAAACAATCGGATGAAGGTATACGTACCCACCATATTGTTGTGTTTACTGTGTTAATACAAGATGCCGGGTTGAACCAAACCAATAACACATAACTTAGCTATTATCCTTCATCCGATTGTTTAGACAGTTGCACTATCCGATAGGGAGTCAAAAGGGCTACAAAAAAGGTGTCTTGACATTGTTAAATTGTACGGGTTTTTGGGTAATTCAGGTTGGACATTTTCAAACAGCCGCCATTTTGAAACGCACGATTGGGTTTAATCGCTTATTTTTCTTAACATGGATCATTGTTAGGTTAAACTTCAAGACAAGTTTGAACTCAATCGTTTAAACCGTTCTCTAAATATGAATTATTTAGTGAAAGAAACAAAATTGCGGATAGGCCTATCTGGAAAACGAAGCGATTTTTGAAAAAATTTATTCTCGATTTTCTCTTTATTTTGACTCATAGAATCATTTCCCGAAGTTTTCAACACTTATCTCAAAGTCACCATGTATAAACAGAACCCAACAAAATTTAACACATATTTTAGGGTACAAAATTTTAGATGCAAACTGTATTCCTTCGTTTTAGAGGGTGGGGGGGTAATTTAGTTCATGGTAATTTTATTTTGTAAATTTATTGTTTCAAGCTCAGAAGTCTGAAGAATTATGTGGAAATCTACGCCAGCATGGTAGGTTGTGTCCATTTTGTATACATATTTTCCGTAAATAAATATTGCGTTCGACTTGTCAGAAGATAGGCCTAGGCCTACCTATATTAATATTATAAAGAGGTAAAGTTTGTTTGTTTGTGTGTTTGTTTGTGTGAAGGGGGTTATCTCTGGCACTATATTCATTTTGATAAAAACCTTTTTGTATTTCAATATTTGTAAATTTAGTCGGAAAAATTCTTAGGTTAGGATTAGAATGATAAACCAACACATGTATTTACATTTATTACCATAGCAACCAATTGAATAAAATAACAGATAATATAGCTGATTGCTCCAATATTTCCATTAACAGCTGATTTCAAAATTTGTAGCAATTATTTTTGTATTTCTAGCTTTTAGGTTAGGGGTTTAAAGTTTAAACCTGAGCCTTGCTGGTTCTTTTAACCATTAATATAACTGCTGTTATAAAATATAAGAAATAATTTAATTTGAACCTTTAACATTATTTACGACTTAGTTTTGAGGTTATCCTACACCTTTATTGTAAATAAAACATACCATATGTTTTTATAACGTTCCATTGGGGGTTGGCGTGCGGCGCACGCAGGGGTCTCCCCTAGTACTTGATAATAATAATATTGATAATATATAATAAAACTTTCAACGCTACAAAGTTTTTTCCAAGTCTGGGATAAAAACTGAGTACCGAAAAGTATTCTCGGAGAGGCGCATCAGAGCCTATTAAAGTCGCCACAACCGATAAAGTGCGTTAAAACCGCACCGCTAAACTGTTAAAATAAGGCCGACTTTTTAGCAAAATTGTTTCGAAAAACGTACAATTACCATTACCGCTATTAAGGTCGGCACATAGGTGACGCGGTGACTGCACCCTCCAGTATTTAGCACAGAAAGTCACCCCCGCCCCTACCACTACCGACGAGGGTTAGGGTGCAATGTGTGTCATACAAGGGTCGTATGCAAATCCAACACGCGTCCGATTCTTTTAAAACCGCATCGGAAAGGTTCATTGTGAGTTGTGAGGGACAAAAATAACATCTCTAACGGTTATTCACCGGTTATAGGTAGCGTCAGCTTATAGGGTTGTCACGCACTCCTATAATACAAGATCGATTGGATACAGAGTGTTCCGGGAAACGTACACTTTGTCTGTCTGTACCTTATACAAACTTTTTTCTGAATCAATACAAATTAAAACAGTTCGACCACGCAGATGAACCGCTGACGTGAGTTGAGCAAATTTCCTAAATTAAATTTATACGATTTTAGGGTTTCAACCATCTATTTGGGAAATTGGTCGACTTACGTGTAGGAAATATATTAGTAGAATTTGTTTGAACATCAGCCACAAACCCTGCCTCAAGCTTTTCTTCGTTCCGCTCGCTTTTGTGAGGTTGCATCTCGACCTTGTAGCCCCGGATTTTTTACTGTTTGCTTCGCTCGCAGTAACTGAAGCTGACCAACGATAAATTCCCCCCAGTGGTTTCGAACCAAGTACTGTTATGGTATTTTAAGTTTTGATCGATTTTTGGGGGAACCAATATCCTACATTTATTGTTTTAAACACTAAAAAAGGTTTTATTAAGCACAAAAATCTAAAAAAATAGTTACTTTCAAAAAAAAAGTGCTTCCAGTTGTTGGATTTTTTTGCTAACGAACTCATCTGAGCGACTTGGTCAACCAACATGTGTATCTACCGAATTTGAACCAAATATGACTTCAAATTCGGCCGTTAGAGTGCGAACACATATATCCTATACATTTAAATGGCACCCCAAAACGTGTTCTGGGGACCACGATCCGTGCTCATTTACTACCTTAGGTATCGCCAAAAGGTTCACTGCAATAGCTCATCTTTCCTATGAAAATTCGCTCTGATAATTTCCTTTCTTTCGCCACCCTCAAATTATTGTAGTAGGCTATAAATCAAGTAGGGCGGTCGCCCTGCCACCAAGCTTAAAAAAAAAAAAAAAACAAACGCCCAAAACAACGAACGCGCGAAACGAACTGGCGGCAGGGAACCGACTGCTTATACTACCGAAGTACAACAAACGGCGTTTTGACGTTGTTCATATTCAAAAACTACAAAACCGACATCAATGAAATTTATAACATTTTGTTGTCTGGACGAATACAAGTCGAATGAGACCAGAACGACATTTCTAGGTGAAAAATTCGCGGAGATATGAGGCGCTGAAAATGGCGTTTATGACACGTTTTCGTAATCTTCTTATTCTCCTTCAGCTATACATATTAAAACAAAGGAACTACCAAACGGATTTCGATGAAACTTGGTATGTAGGTGTATTTCGACGAAAAAACAATATGGAAAATAGAATCTTTTCGAAAAAACGTCATTTGACCCGTTTTATCGCAAGTTCAAAATTTTGAACCCCCTCAGAGTGCTCAAAAAGTTTGGGTCAAGAGATGTAACATACAAAAGGCACTTCTGCAATGCAAACGTGATCTCCATACCAAATTTCAGCAAAATCCGTTCATATGGGGAGGCTGTAGCCGTGTCTAAAGATTTCGATATGGCCCCAATCGATAATATCGATATGATTGATCGATATATATCGATATATGAAATTTGTTGTGTGAAAGAATACCTTATGAGACCAAGAAGAATGTTGTAGGTTTAAAATTCGCGGAGATATTACGCGTTGAAAATACTATGCAGAACAGATGATTGGAGGTCTCATATTGATTATAGAAAACTACCAAACGGATTTTGATTTTTATTTCGACGAAACTTGGTCTGTAGGTGTATTTTGCCCTTTTAAACCTTGGCGGGGTGTGTAATGTGTATAGTGCAATACTTATTTATGTACTTGTTTATGTATCAGCTGCACGAGCCGACAAGCTTTTAAAATTTTTTTTTCGTTTCCAGTTTTTTTTCAGGTTTCGGTGTTTGAAAAGTTTTCAGTTTTAGGTTCAGTGAATGGGTGGAGGAAATGAAGGGGAGAGGTGTGAAAGGGATTGTAGATTGTAGATGTAAAAGTAGCTTGGCCATTTCATTTGATATCATTGTACTTTGTGGTTTTTCTCATTTACAAAAATTTTCTCTTATACACCTTTTTTTTGTGATTGAATGATTTAATTTTTTTTTTTTAAGGTTGGCGTTCTTTACTTTTTTGAAGTTTTTTTTCGGTTTTATAAGGTTTACTCAAAAGAAGTATTTCAGTATTACAAGGATAGGCTACGAATTCGCTAAAAAGAAAATTTGCCGTGTTTATTAAAATGTCACAACTGTAGGCAAATCGAGGCATACAACTGTCCTATCATTATGTGTATTATCTCTGTAGGTTGTATGGTCCTCCTCACGGATATACGCCTCTTCCTAATATAAAATACCAATACCTGTACTCTGGTGAAAACCTGATAATTTTGAATATTCTTTTTGTTTAGAAAATACGTTTTTTTTTACTAACTTGTTCGAATATGTATCCGTTTGACTTACTTTTAAAGCGACGCTTTGAACTCGTTTTAGAAGATGGGTTTTGGGACTCTTTTTTTGAAGGGACGCCTTTGAGTTTCGGCATTTTCGACTGTTTTTGAAGAGGCGTAATTGGGCTTTGCTTTGGAAGGGCACTTTGGCGTTTAAGAAAAAGTGTTTATAGGTTCATTTTTTAAGAAGAGTTTTTCATTTTTTTACAAAAGTGTCTTTTTTGGCTTTTTTTAGTGACGGCTTTCAACTCTTTTAGAAGAGGGCCCTTTTTTTTAAAAAAAGGACGTCTCTCAACTCATAAAAAGAAGTCCTTTTGTACTCTTTTTTCTTTTAGAGTGTCAAGGGCCTTTTGGGCAGTCAAGTCTTTTAACTTATTAAAAAATTAGGAACTCCGTTTAGAGAAGGCTCGTATTGGACTCTTTTTTAAAGAGCGTCTTCGAAACCATTTTAAAAGAGACCCTTTTGTGTTGTTTAAAAAGTGAATTTTTGAACTACTACTTTCAGAAAAGGCTGTTTTGAGTGCTTTTTCCGTTCTCACTATACTATAGTATAGAGAAAGTATAGTGATCGTAAAAAAAATCGATGTTGAGATTTTTGTGGAAATATCCGTTTTGGTAACCCCAGGGTCCAAAAAAGTGTTTTTAAAAAAATGTCTGTATGTATACAAAGCTAGAGCGAAAACTATTCGGTCGATTTCAAACAAATTTGCACCAGACATGTCAAGTAGGCCTGTATAGATGCACGAGAAATGGGTTTGAAAAATGTTGAAAAACAACTCCCTTTTTGGCAAAAAAACCCCCCCAAAAAATCAGTTATAATTTTTTTTAAACGGTTCTAACGATTTTGATAAAATTTGGCTTATTTGTAGCCCTTAATCGACCCTACCATATGCAAAAACCCGCATCTTTCTAAAAATTCTCAGCTAGTAATAATAATAACTGATTTTTGGGGGTTTTTTGGCCATAAAGGGGGTTGTTTTTCAAAATGTTTCAAAACCTTTTTTCGTGCATATATACAGGCCTAATTGACGTGTTTGGTGCAAATTTATTCGAAATCGATCGAATAGTTTTCTCTCTAGATAATAATAATAATAATATTTATTAGACAATCTCCTACTTTAATAAATCACCTCTCCTACAATAAAATTATGGAGGGACAGTGATATGTTTAATAATTTAAATATGTTTGTGAGAAAGTATGTGCCAGTTCCTGAAACCGATTATTTTTTAAAGTGACGCTTTTGAAGTCTTTTGAGAAGAGGCTACTGTTGGGCCCTTTTTCAAAGTGTAGTGTTTAAACGGAACTAGTCATTTTGGGCTCTTTTTAAAAGGACGTTTTTTCTACTCATTTAAAAAGTGGTATTTTTAAGCTAGATTTTAATTTCATAGCATACATTTCAATAAGTTTTAGGATCGTTTTAGTACGGTGTTTTTAATTATTATTGTATGTTTAAAAAAAGAGGGTGTAGTTTATTTTTTTAAATTTTGAAATCTTGTTTATCAGGAACATATTTTGGGTTCTGTCTAGAATTAATTAGTTTCACGAAAGAAAAGTACAAAGAAAAGACTAAACATTGGAAACGTTATAAAAGAAGATTAGCTTCGCTCTCTCGTCTAAATGTAAATTACTCCGGTGTACCTTCAAGTATCTCTAAGCGATTATACGCGCGACGCAACGTGAGTGTTTACACGTGGTAATTACGCGCGCTTTGTAGATGTCGCCGCTAGCAGTAACAAAAGTTAATTGAAGGAGGTTTCACTAAGACAGGTTAAGACAATAGGATACAGGATGCGGAGGAGTTCCGGTGTCAAAGTCTATTGTCTTGGAGGGGTGATTAATTTATCCAGCGATTTGGATGAGGGAAAGCAATTGAACAATATAGTTTGTTATCAGGGCTTGAACCGGTACAGGGTGTTTCACAACTTGTCTCTTTTAGAAAAGCTGATACTCGTAGAATTTGGGAGCTGCACCCTACAATTAAAAATAGAGAACTGTTCAACATCGTAATTTCTTAGTATCTACATTATATAATACAGGGTGTCCAGCTTCACCTGTCTGAAACTTAACGGGGTATTTGTCAGCACAATAGTACAATATAACATGCGTTAACAATTAAGTAATAAACGAGTTTCTCCTGTGGTCGAGATTCGACCAATTTTTATGTAAAGGAACGAAATTCAATTAGTTTTTTACCTTTTTACTTTCTCCACCCCATACGTATAAGGAAAAAGTATTGTTTTCGTCCAAATATTCGAATTTTAATTTTTAGTGGAATTATCTGTTTTGTTGCTCCCTGAACCCCCTTCAAATTTTTTAGTGATGTCTGTCCGTGTGTCCGTGTGTCTGTAAAGATGTGTACAGAGCTGGAGACCATACCAACGGTCCGATTTTGATGAAATTTGTTATGTAGGTGTAGATCTGGAATATCTCCAGGCTTTATTTTCATTTTTACAAATTTTTCATTTTTAAGGGGTTACCCCCCAAAAATGGCCAAATAACGAGAAAAATCAAAATTTTCTCAAAAACGGCTCTAACGATTTTGATAAAATGTGGCTTATTTGAAGCCCTTAATGAACCCTACCATATGCAAAAAACCTCATATTTCTAAAAATTATCGTTTAGGTAATAATAATAATAACTGATTTTTGGGGGTTTTTGGCCAAAAAGAGGGTTGTTTTTTTAAAATTTTTCAAAACCTTTTTTCGTGCAACTATACAGGCCTAATTGACATGTTTGGTGCAAATTTGTTCGAAATCGATGGAATAGTTTAAATAGTAATAATAATATAATATGGATGTGTGGTTCATGCATCTAATATTTTCCATGGTCACATTTTCCTACTTTTGCAATTCTAAATAACCATCTCCTATGCTACTCTTGGGAAGGTATAAAGTTTCAACTGGGAGAAAGTATGTGGCAGTTATCTGGTACCGTTTATTAATTTATTAAATGTATTCAAATTCTCAACAATATCAGGGATGACAACATTAAAAAGCCTAAACAAAACTTTATAGTTCAATTACACACCAACATACACAGCAACAAATCAGACCTAAAACACATAAAAAATAACATAACCTAAATCATCTGTTGACAGTTGTTATTTATTTGAAACTCAATTAGGTTATCAGCTGTTTAGAACCAATTATATGCTATTAATTTAGTTGTAGCATACTGACACAATTTTAAAACTCGGAATGTAACCAAAATAAAAGTGTAAATAAAATATTTAGTTTCAAAGTGACTTAGAACTTGAAATTATCTTTTAAATAAAAAAAGAATCATCAAAATCGGTTAAGTATTCACTTTAGGAAGTGAGTGAATAAAAAGCAAGAATTTTTTAAAAATATATAGATTACGGAGAAAACTCAAATTTACTGGTCGAATGTAGGGCTATCCTGATGCTCAAGGTGTTCGTATAAACGAAATAGTAATAAAAACCCCTACATTCGACGACAAAATTTGAGTTATCTCCGTTACTTATATGACTCGATTATTAAAATCGATACATCAATGGATTTGTCTTACAGTGGTCTACACATTCGGTGACTAAATTTTTTTAAAATTTTATAGTTTTCTAGATATTTAAAATTGAAAATTCTCATCTGCCGCCATTTTGAAACGGCTTGTTGCAGGTATACAATTTTTGTAAAGTAAAATGTACCCTAATTAGAACTATATTCATACCCAGTTTCAGGATTATATCTTATTTGTAAAAATCACATACAGACGGACAGACAGAAAACAGAGCGAGATAGGATAGGCCTACATGTTGTTTTGTATTATTTGCTTGGTTTTAGTTGACAAATAGCCCCGTAAAGTTTCAGTTAGTTCAAGCTGTACACTATGTATAGTCTATCTATACTAATTTTATAGAGGTAAAGTTTGTTTGTTTGTTTGTTTGTATGTAGGGGGTAATCTCTGGAACTACTGAACCGATTGAAAAAATAGTTTTACTAATAAAAAGCTACACTATCCCTGAGTAACTATAATTCCTTTTGATAAAAACATGTGTTATTTCAATATTTGTAAATTTAGGCGGAAACAATTCTTAGGTTAGGCCTAGACTGATGAACCGACACATATTTCTTGAATGTATTTAGATTAATTACCGTAGCAACCAACTGAATAAAATAACAGATAAAACAGCTGTTTGCTCTAATTTTTCAATTAACAGCTAATTTCAAGCTTCGAAGCAAAATTATTTCTATTTCTAACTTTTAGGTTAGGTTTTTACTAAAGCGTAGACCTGAGCCTTGCTGGTTCTTTTAACCTTTATTATAACTGCTGTTATAAAATACACGAAATCATTTGATTTGAACATTTAACATTATTTAACATCTTATGTTTGGGGTTATTATTAATCCTACACCTTTATTATAAAGAAAACATAACATTATTATATGTGTATAGAAGCATTGTATTTGGATAACCTAATAGAACTCCGATCCAATGCAATATTTCGTTCCACTGGAAATTCGACGATAGTGGCGCTATCTATTGGGGAAACGACGGAAGCTGTGTGAAACACCAATGCTACCAATGATTTCTCCCTAGCGCTACCTCGCGGCGCGACCATGCACTATTTTCCCGACAGCCTAATTTTCGCCACACTGCTGCCGTATGGATGCAAGATCTATTTATTATTCATGATCTATGATAGAAGGTTCCAACGGGGTTGGCGTGCGGAAGACGCAGGGGTTTTCCCTAGTATTACATAATTTGAACTATTCTCATACTGCCGGTGTAATTAATATACAGAATGTTCATAAAGTACCTTTAACCCCTTCTTTAGATTTGTTTAGGCTACTGAAAATAGGTTAACCAAACTTTGTATATTATATCCTGAAGTAAAACTCCAACTATCCAAATCGCTTTCAAAATTTAAGAAACAAAATTAAGACGGGAACGTACTACGATTTGCAAAACAATGATTTTGTCTACGCGCGCTATTGCACATAGGCTTAAAATTGGCGTGCGAAACACTCAACGCTCTGTGTATTCAAAATTCTCCCAATACGCAATGCATTGTGTATTGAAAATACTTCCAATACGGCAGTTGGCGTGCGAAGCACGCAATTCACTATGTATTGTAAAGACTTCCAATACGGGGGTTGGCGTGCAATGCACTGTGCGTCGGCCGCTTCTCATAGTGTTCAGTGTCAAGCTCACATGTGCGTCCTTAGCAGTGAACGTGTTAACGCGATGATAGTACTCAAACGTTAAAGTTATAAAACGTAGTGTGCGGATAGTTTACTCCAGTCGCGTAAACGCGAAGCCAATCCCGAAAAGGTTAAAATAGACAATTTTTTCGGAAAAAAAATCAACTATCCGAATTTTGATTAACCGAATGTGGTCCTGTCCCAATTGATTCGGATAACTGGAGTTCTACTGCAATGCAAAACAGGACAAATTTTAATGTTTTGACCTATCAGACCCTCTATGATTTTTGGTGGTTGGGGGGGGGGGGTTAGGGGCGAACAAATTATTTTAAATGTACTTTCTTGGGACGTAAAGGTGCACCAGAACCTAAGTCCCAACCACTTTCTTCACCTACAATTGTCGATATTTAAGTTAAATTCACGAAGTCGGCAACGCTGATACATTACCTTCTTGTTGAAATCGAAACTCATCATACGTCTATTCGCATTAACGCTCAACCCCCCCCCCCCCCCCCCACAACGCGGAGCACAAAGAACCACCCTCAAGTAATTTATTAGCACTGTTTAATCAGCCCAAGATAACCTACCCCTTCCACAGCCCTTAGTATTTTATTTACTTAACCAAACTCTAAAGGCATAAAGGTAGTTTCATTTCTCCACCGCGTTTGTATAACAATTTTTCCTTTCAGAAGTCCATAAATATGGAAATTCCAACTTAACAACGGCAAACGGCTTACATCGCATTACATAAATTTACATCCATAATGTTGCGCCCAACTTGACTTTAGGATTTCTTTTAGTTTTTGTCACGAAATTATTCAATTTTACAAGGAAATTAAAACGCTCCGCTCAAAGTTTTCGTGAAGAGTTTAAAGTGGAATTAATTTTTGAAAGCGAAAAACTAATTTCTACTCATCTATACTAATATTATAAAGAGGTACAAATTTGTTTGTTTGTATGTAGGGGGGTACTACTGAACTGATTGAAAAAGTAGTTTTACTAATAAAAAGCTTCAATATCCCTGCGTAACATAGGCTATAATTAATATTGATAAAAACATTTTTGGAACGAAGTTCCTTGACGTGGATTGCGGTAGGAGTTAATAAATAGAAAATGTAACGCGTAACGAAAACAAGTGTTATTAATTGGTTGCTATGGCAATGACAAATATAAAATACGAGTAAGGAAAAGGCATTATCAAATTGGTTGCTACGGCAATGAATGTAAATACATTCAAGAAACATGTGTTTTGGTTTATCAATTTAAATGAAGAGACGATCAGACGATCGGTTCCGTCCGGCGTATAGGCCAGTCGGTAGGGGTAATTTTGGACCAAAAGTTACAGTAATTTACAATACGGCTGATTTTTTTTTATAAGTACATTAAAGTATGTAGATTAACATAAAAAAAAGTTTACCAGTCTATCGATTTCCCAAAGTCGAAAAAAATCGAAAAATGTTTTTACCTGATATGCCTTAATATTTCGAGCTGGGATGAAAATAAAGAAAAAGAAAAATACCACCGTGTAGGGGAAGTATTTTCAATAAAAAAGGTCATACGTATTTTTTTCGTCCGAGCAATAGTTTGGAAAAATTCAATAATGCAGGTATGTATTTCGCAGCAGCGCGACTCTGCTGCACACCTATGTTTTGAAGCGCTGCCCAGTATATTATAAACTATTGCATAGTTATAATGTATTAAATAAATAGTTGTAATAGGGCGTTTTCAAGAGGAAAGTGTCAGCTTTCCGATGACATGTTTTTTATTACCCAAATATATATATTCAAATTAAAAAATGTGTCTCAAAGAAAAATAAAACTGGTTATTTGGAGTTTTTAGGAGGAACTGATTCATATAAAATATGAAAATTCAACATGGCGGATTCAAAATGGCTGCCATAACTTTTTTATATTCAAAATATTACAATTTCGTTAAGACTAGGTTAATAGTATATACGCAGTCACGATTTCTAACTTGTCTTCGAAAAATTTGTCTTTTTTCGATATTCCTTAATATTTCAGGCTGGGATTAAGGTAAAGAAAAATAGAAAATAATTTTTTTTCAATAAAAAGAACGTCTGTAATTATTTCGCCACAGCAATGGTCTTTTCGGAAAAAAATCGTATTTGGAGTATTTTCAATACACAGTGCATTGCGTGCTTCGCACTCCAACCCCAGTATAGGAAGTATTTTCAATACACAGTGCATTGCGTACGCCAACCCCCGTATTTGGAGTATTTTCAATACACAATGCATTGCGTGCTTCGGACGCCAACCCCCGTATGTAACCCCAACTGTGTATGTAGGCCTACTTCATAATTGTATTAAAGTAGGAGAGGGGATAGTACATTAAAGTAGGAGAGTAACTCATAAATATCATTATTATTAGCTAGAGAGAAAACTATTCGATATTTTTCGAACAAATTTGCACCAAACATGTCAATTAGGCCTGTATATATAGATGCACAAAAAAAGTTTTTGAACAATTTTGAAAAAACCCTCTTTTTGGCCAAAAAACAATGCCGTTTTTCTACATATGGCACATGCAGAGCTACAAATAAGCCAAATTTTGTCAAAATCGTTAGAGCCGTTTGTTTTACAGAAAAAATAATAACTGATTTTTTGGGGTTTTTTTTGGCCGAAAAGGGGGTTGTTTTTCAAAAATGTTCAAAACCTTTTTTCGTGCATCTATACAGGCCTAATTGACATGTTTGGCGCAAATTTGTTCGAAATCGATGGAACAATGTTTTCTCTAGCTTTGTAGTATAGGCCTACATACAGACAGACATTTTGTAAAATCGACTTTTTTTGACTCAGGAGGTCCCAAAACGGATATTTCCACAAAAATCTTTACATCGATTTTTTTGCGATCAATAAATGTTTTCTATACTAGGCTATAGTATAGTGAGAAAGTAAAAAACAAGAATATCTGCATTATTTGGCGGTTGTTTAGTAAGACAGTTATCGGGTAGGGCCTACTTCCTTCGGTTCCTACTAACCTTTTAACTACCACGTTTAAAAAACAACACATTTCCCCTTGTTTAATAACGATTCCCCGTATTTCCCCGCGACAGCTCCTATAATTCCTCCGCGGCCCTCCAGAACCACTCCAAACCCTTGTACCCAAACTATGCGCGCACATTGTTAGTTTTTATTTTCCGTGTACGTTTTTTGCCGCGGCCATTATTTTCCATGATGGATTAACAGGCTGTGACATTCGCCTCTTGAAAGCAGACGGAATAAATATGATTGTAGTGGCAGCGGGAAATAATTGTAGGGTAAATATATAGTATTTGTGTGGCAGTGTTCGGTGTGAATTATGGTGTCGAGGCTTCATTACGGGTGACATATAGACGGTGTATGGTCGACGCAACCTGTCCTGCCCGGAGACCAAATAATTTACTGTACTCGGGTAATTTTAATTTAATTATTTTGTACGTACGGAGCGCTCGATGGGTCCGTTCGTTACATGATTACAATATTATAATACGTAATTGTTGTGTAGGCCTACTTGTGACTCAACAGAAAACATTTAAAGTCAATTCGTAGTTGGTCTGAGCGCTTAAGGCTCTTCTTTATGAAAGAAAACTCCCGAGTGTACAGTATGAGTTTAATAAAAAGGTCTGACAAAATCGTTGAAACATGCATTCGTAATAACGTGTTTCGGATTCTATTTATAAATTAATAATCTGGGAAATTATTTTAAGTTATAAAGAAGGCTTTATATTTTTTACGTGTTAGCTTAAAATATGAAAATTATTGCTTAAAACTCCCAAAAAATGAGTTAAAAATAATCAATTTTTACTCAGTTAAACTGTTGATTAAAAGGAGTTGCCGTCAATTTTTTTCAATTATGAGATACAAGACAAAAGCACAAAGCCTTTACGAACAATTTAAGATGTTTCACAACTGTTTAGGTCGAAAAACGGTGCCCGAAACACGATAGTACGAAGTGTATGTTTTTGCTGTTTTACGCAAGGTATAGAAGACCCTTAATTTCTGGACTATATGTTGTACCAATAAATTGGTTGTTTGTTGTTTTACTTTCTCACTATATTATAGTATAGAGAAAGTATAGTGATCGTAAAAAAAATCGATGTTGAGATTTTTCTGGAAATATCCTTTTTGGGACCCCCTGTGTCCAAAAAAGTGGTTTTTACAAAATATCTGTCTCCATGTCTGAATGTCTGTATGTATACAAAGCTTGAGAGAAAACTATTCTATCGATTTCCAACAAATTTGCACCAGACATGTTAATCAAATAAACGGTACCAGGATACTTTGGCACATACTTTCTCACAAACATAAGTTTATTTAAATTATTAAACAGATTCACTGTGACTTCATAATTGTAGGAGGGGTGGGAGAGGTTATTTTAAAGTAGGAGATTAACTAATAAATATTATTATTATTAGCTAGAGAGAAAACTATCCAATCGATTTAGAACAAATTTGCACCAAACATGTCAATTAGGCCTGTATAGATGCACGAAAAAAGGTTTTGAAAAACAACCACCTTTTTGGCCAAAAAACCCACAAAAAATCAGTTATTATTTTTTTATAAAAAACGGCTCGTTTTTCGTGAATCGATCGGATAGTTTTCTCTCTAGCTAATAATAATAATATTTATTAGTTAATCTCCTACTTTAAAATCAACTCTCCCACCCCTCCTACAATTATGAAGTCACAGTGAATCTGTTTAATAATTTAAATACGTTTGTGAGAAAGTATGTGCCAGTTCCTGGTACCGTTTATTCTATTATATCTTAAACCGTTTCTGAGATATTAAGGTATTTGTAAGAATCACAAACAGACGGGCGGACAGAAACTAGATCGAGATATTACTTAGGACACATGTTATATTGTACTACTAAGCCCCCGTGAAAAATCACAGGCTGATTAATTAGATACACATCAGAAATCATTTAAAAAATCTGGAAATTGGTTGACCGTGCAGGCCAACCCTAGAACTTCCCGCTTAGTTTGAATTTTAAATGCTTAAAATGAGTTTTTTTGTTACAATACCAAAAAACGAAAATTTGTGAATTTTTAAACAACGATAACTTTTGAATGCGTCGTTCGATTTTCATTTTTAAAAAAGCATTCTACGCAGTTTTTAAAGCACAAAAAGAAAATGTACAGGTTTATATTGATTGGTTGAGAAATCTGGAAGATATAAAAAATACCAAAAAATACCAAAAAACGAAAATTTGTGAATTTTTAAACAACGATAACTTTTGAATGCGTCGTCCGATTTTCATTTTCAAAAAAGCAGTCGACGCAGTTTTTTAAGCACAAAAAATGTATACATGGTTTTATTATGATTTTTTCGCACGCTTTAAAGTTATTTTTAAAAAACATAAAAATTCCAAAAAAAATTTAGGTTATTTTTTTAAATTTCTTCGGATTGGCTCGATGGATTAACTCTCAAATCTAATCAGATCTAAGTTTTGATACACCCTTTCGAATGACATGTCGTAGAATTCAATCGGTTGATTCGTTTTTGAGAAACTGTACGACAAAAATTTATTTACACACATACATCCACACACACACACACACACACACACACACACACACACGGTCGGACACCTCGGCGGGAATAGTCAGAATGGCTTCCTGGGACCTCAAAACGTGGAGATTTAATGAAAACTCGACTTTCGAAAATCGGACCGAAATCAATAACTTCCCTTTATTGGTAGCGGGAAGTTAAAAAACAAACTATTAAAAAACGACATTATGGAATACTCATCTAGGCCTACATAAATTTGCAGAATGGATTATTAACTCGGTAAATGTGTACAATAATAAGGATTGTAAAACTGTATGCCTACTTGTTAATCATTTTTATTTACATAGTCTATGTTATTATATATTTAAAGAAAGATAACAGTATTATGTTTTAATGGCTTTTTATTTCACATTGATAGATCAAATAAATATTAATATTATAGTAAAGAAATTAATAATCGAATATGTTTATATGTTATAGGAAGATGTGCGAATGTTTCCGAACATATATATTACTTTAAATTTGTATAAACAAATATTTTATAACTCATCTCTATATAATAAAAATGAATTGCTGTTTCTTTGAAATCGCAACAATTGAGAACTGCTGGACCAATTTGGCAATTTTTTGTTTTAAAATGTTCGTAATAGTCCGAACTAGGTTTTTATATAAAGAAAAATTTGAAAAGTTTCCCGAAAAAGTTTCAAATTTGGAAAAAACTAAACAGCCTCTTTTGTATGGACTCAAGACCATAGCGCTCAAAAACAGCTGTTCGTATAAAATGCTTAGTAACACATGTTTGTTTACATTCATTACCATAGCAACTTAAGCAAATTTATAATCAGTTTATTATTCTTCAAAACCAATAGCTTTTTAGATTAGATTGACTTAGCAAACACAAACAAAAATCTATAAAACATGCTTAGGCCTACTATATTATAATTCAATTTAAACATCGGTTGTTACATATTATTATAAATAAAACAACTGTTATGGATCAAAAACTGAACATAATTTTAGGTTAGGCCTACAATGAACCCAAACACTTTTATTTGCAACCAATTTCTCTAATTTATAATCGGGTTATTATTCTTAAAAAACCAAAACAGCTTTTTTAGGTTAGATTGCCAAACAACACAAACAAAAATCAACGAAAAATGCTTACTGTATTATAATTCAATTCAAACATCGGTTGTTACATATCTATTTACTTACATATATGCTGTTTAAAATATTGTTTATATAAATTGTTTATATAAATTGTTGACATAAACACCATTTGCAATTCAATAACTTGAGTCAAAAGAATGAAATTTGATAACTACCCTTAAAATTAAATAAAGCAATAGCGAAGCATTGCCGGGTCCACTAGTATTTAATAAAATAAACTTTATAAGAAATTATAACGATTAAAGTTGTAAACATAACCCCAAACTATAATCTACACTGGGTTTGTTTAAGTGTTACAGATGATGGGTGAAATCAGCTGTTTAGATGTATGAATGTTTCCGAAGTTAAACAAATAGGTATATATTTTTTTAAATTTGTATAAAAAAAATATATTGATGATAAAAGGTTGTATTTATATTCATTGTATAACCCCAAAGCAAATCTTATAACGTATTATAGCCTACATTAGTTATTTAACTCATGTTTTAAGAAAATCAACTTCACAAGACTTATATTGATTGAAGCTGTAAACATAACTCCAAAGTATAATCTTTTCTAGGTTTGTTTTTAGTATTAAAGATGATGGGTGAAATCAGGTGTTATATTATAACGTTACTCACGTACGTACGTATGTATGTACGTAAGTATATTGATTGAAGTTGTAAACATAACTCCAAAGTATAATCTTTGCTAGGTTGGTTTTTAGTATTACAGATGATGGGTTTAATCAGGTTTTATATTATAACGTTACTCACGTACGTACGTATGTTTTACAATCGTCCGTACAATCGTTTTTATAGGAGTTGATTAATTGCTTGTTTTTAGCTGACAAATAACCCCGTAAAGTTTCGGACAGTCGAAGCTGAATACTCTGTATTTAGTTTTGAGGTTATGTCTAGACCTAATATATCATTATTGTTCAAAGCAAAATGCAAAAGGAAAAATGACAGTGTAAGGAAATTATACATAGAATGAACTATCCGTTTATTTTACAGCAAAGAAACATAATTTTGGTGTAGAGAGTGTACACGACTTTCAATTTCCAATCTTTTACAACAAGGAGCATTCGGTGTCAACCAGGTAGTAGGCCACGCGTAAAAAAAGATATGAACGAATACGGTTTACCGCACATTCTATTTTCTGTAAAACCCTTTTGTCGTACTTTTACCCCTAGTAACGCGACTCCTAAATAATTGTTCACCGTAAAATAATATAAAATTATAACAATTGTACAAAAGTAGAAAGAAATCGAGGTGGCACTGTCGTCGGAATGGGCGTAGCGCGGGAACCGCTTTTGTTTGGCCAGCTGGTCTGCAGTCAAACAACGGCGGAGAAAATTCACCTTTTGTTGCGATATAAAAGGCATCGCGGACGGGGCGGCGGGGAGGAAGGGAAAGAAGGGAAAATCGGGAACGGAGAGGAAATTCAACCTGTTTTTTCTTTCTCCAAACTTCGACAAGACAAGTTGACAGCCAAGTTTGTCCCGACTTGTGCTTCGATGAATCAGACAAGGTTTGCCGTTTTGCCTTGTCAACTTTATAGAAAACTTTAAATATGTGGGGGATGTAAAGGATTGTTATGCTGCATTGTGTCGCACAAAGTTACCTGATTGGACTCCTGCCTGCTTCACACGCCGACCTATCCCTCGTATAGGTTGTAGGAATGATGGTAAATAACATTAATTGTCTAAATGGAATCATTAAGTTTATGATATAAGAGGAATTATTTCATAACGATTAAAAAACGCAGTATGACTTCCAACTTCTAAACACAAACATAATCTACAAATATAAATACAAATAATTGTTTTAAAGTATGAAATCAGCTGTTAATGGGGATTAACGTTTCGGCTGATAGTTGAAACAAATCTGAACATATTCAATCAGAGTATTTTAAATGAATCGATATTTTAAATAGACGGTAGATGGTCTAGAACCCGTATATTTTTTCCAGTTTTTTGTCCATAATTCGGTTATTCTTTGGAATTTCTTATTGAGAAGCTATGTAGGCCTACCTTACACAAATTGCAACCTATGATAAAATTCAAAAAAATATTTGTGAGAATAATGTTATGGTGTGCTGCTAAGGGGTGAAAATGTGATAATAACCCCTTAAAACAATACAAATTAATTGTTATATTTTCCTTAAAGATAGTGAGCTGAAAATTTTTACATTTATTTCTTTCAACATACATAGAAAAAGTATCATAGATTTACATTTTTTCGTGAACTGCTAAGGGGTGAAAATTTAGTAACAAACCCTATATATAATAAATAATAATAAAAAATTTGGATTGTTATACTTTCCTTGTAGCTAGAGAATAAACCCTTAATAAATTAAGGAATTTAAAAATAAAAAACCACTATATTACCTCCTAATTAAAAATAAATAAGACATATTAGAATTTAATAGTAGGACCTATTTATATAAAACTAGGGTCTCTGCCCCTGGACGCTTCGCGTCCAAACCCCGCCTCGGCCTTCGGCCTCAGATGGCGCTTCGTTTCGCTCGCCGTTGGAAAATTCGCTAGAGAATCTCGTTAATCTTCTGTCAACTAAAATTATGAAACCAGTCTTAAATACATTAACAGTAATTGCAAGATTAATTATTATAACCTCAAATACATGCTTTAGAAACGCGAGATGCTTTCAGTACGATTTTAGTCCTAGTTCTACTATCTTCTGTCAACTAAAGTTTTGAAACCAGGCCTAAATATAGTAAAAATTATTGCTGGATTAACATAACCTCAATACTATGTTTCAGAAATGAGCCAGGCCTATATTACAAAATTGACTAGAATTCATCCATCTTTGCCAAGTTTACTTTTTTTTTGACAAAATAAATTGTTAAATCAGGCCCAATTTATTCTAATTCCAACGTGCTAAACAGTATAAATTAGCTTGTTTTTTTTAACAGTAATTAAAAACTATCCCATTGAACAGCTGATTTTGGATAGTACTCAATCTCAGTTCTATTCCACTCTATTTCCAACGTGCTAAAACAGTATAAATTGGCTTGTTTATAAACAGCTGTTTTGATCGCTTTATTTACTATTTCATTGTTATTTTGTAACCAACATGGCAACCCATAAGACCCTATGTTAAAAATGTTTAACTTATAAATTAGATTTTCTCAAAAAATTGCGTTTTTACACGAAATACAACTATATGGGTGTACTTAAAAATTTAAACTACACCTAAATACAAAATTTCTTTGAATTCGTTAGAGCCGTTTTCGAGATCCGCGACAGATACAAAGATAGATACAAGAATTGTTCATTTAAAGTAATAGGATAACCTGTTTGCATTTGCAAAGGGGGCGGAGCACTCTAGTTTATTATAAGTAAACCATCCCTTCGATATAGAATTATAAGAGTGTGCGTTCGTTGCTATTAAAGCACAATTTGACTAAAAACTATTTTAAACATAATTAATTAGCAATTTCGCTCCGTATAAAACCTAACCTTCAGACTGAACACATGACGCCCATTAACCCGTAAAGAATTCAAACGTTAATCACTGACGGACAAAACGAATGACAATCCGCAGACATAAATTAATTTACAAAGAACGGAACAAATGTGATGAAAGCTATTGTGCGCCGGCAATGGGCAAAATCTAAACAATATTTTGTATTAAATGAGAAATTATTTGCACATATTTAGTTTGGCTCGGAATGTGTATTGTTGTACATCTGCGACCAGAGCGGCGACCAGCTGATTTACAATGCTGCCAACTTCCATACGAAAACATTTCATATTTGTATCACGTTTTCAGGTTGTTCTACAGCGGTAATTAATGTTATTTCGACTTTTTTTTGTCCCCTTTGTCGTGTAAGGTAGCGGGGGTGGGGGGGACAAATGTTACGTCGGCCTGTCTGTCTGTCTGTGTTGGCAGCGTGTAATTTATACGCTCACGTAACGCGGTATCACCTGATGCATGAACTCTACGACCCGCAATATCATATGACGTACATTAATTTACATTGCCTTACTAGGACGGGGGGGGGGGGGGGGGGGGGTACTACAATATGTTATAATACTGTGGATTATTTAAGTTAAATATCACGAACAAACCACACCAGAACTATACAAGGTGGTCCAAATACAATTTACAATGTCGTTATTAAAATTTTCAAATTTTTCAACAATTTTCAGCGACAGTTTTGTTTTTTCACTTGTCAACTTTTACCTTAGAAACTGATTTGCATAATGCAAAAACTACTAAAAATTAATATTTGTTTCCCCCCCCCCCACCCACTACAAACTGGCACCCGTGATCATCTCTGAAATAATTAACTTTACAAAAATAACACAGGAGAATAAAAACATGCCCTTTTGAAATATTAGAAAGAGACTATTTTTATATATCACTCGGTTCGCTCGTCAACCCACACGGTAAAGCAAACGTAAACAGATTACCACTTATGAAACAAAGGTGTCAATCACCCGTTAGAAACAAGTAATTTCACCCGTTAGACGTTACTAATTAAATTGCGATTGTTATTATTTATTTTATTTCCAATAAAACCCTTAAAATTAATAAGTGCCAAAAATCGTGGATACTTTTTCTATGTATCTTGTAAGAAGTAGAAATACAAATTTTCACCTTACTAAATTTAAGGAAAATATACACTTTTATTGTTTTAGGGGGTTGTTACTCATTTTCACCCCTTAGCAGCACGCGACAAAATGCAAATATAGTTTATTTTTTGTTTGTTCACTGTGAGAAATAAGTGTACACAATTTCAGTTCTCTAGCTTTAAGGAAGGTGTAGCAATTAATATTTATTGTTTTAGGGGTTGATTCAACCCTTAAAATCAAAATTAATTCTATCCTGTTTCTCAGGGATAGGATAGCTTTTTATTAGTAAAACTATTTTTTCAATCGGTTCAGTAATTCCAGAGATTATCCCCTACATACAAACAAACAAATTTTACCTCTTTATAATATTAGTAGGCCTATAGATTTATAAATTTTTTTATTTATTTTTTTTTCAATAATTATATCTACATTCCATCATAAAAGTAGAACAACAGAGTTACAGACAAATACAAATATAAAATGCACTTAGCATGCAAAAAATGAAAGATAATAGCAGCTGACGTGAGTTGAGGGAATTGCCAACATTATAAGTATATTATATAGTATATACACAGTTTTAGGGTTTCAAAACAACTATTTGGGAAATTGTTCTACTCACGATGGCCCTGAACAGCTGCCTGTGTGTAGGAAATATAGGCCTATTAGTAGAAATAACCATGATTCTTGTAATACACGTTTGGCTTGGAAAAAGTGTAAACTGATTTTAATATTCAACCCCGCTTCGTCAAAGTCCTACATCTCAGCCGGCTAACAGTGCTTACTCCTGTTCTAAACTATTACCAATATAAAAGAAGGAAAGCCACCCCTTCCTCCTCTCTTCCCGATAATTCCCGGTGCAGGAGCGCTCTCACGTCCCGGGATCGGTCAACCTTCTCAGCAAACAGTCTCACTTTTAATTGCTTTCTTAAAACGAAAAAATCCCTCACGTGTCCCAAATAAACTTTTTTTTTTTAATATTCAATTATTCTGTTTTACTCTCGCATTAGCACTGCAAACAAACCTCCCTGTTCGTGTCCTTTGGGTTTAAAAAAAAATTCTTTCTGAACTTTTAATGCATTTTGGCTGATTTTTTAATTGAAATAGAATTAACCACTCGGTGGGTTCATGAATCGGTGCAATTTCTATTTGTTTTTGGTAGATTTATTTGATCCAACATTTTAAAAGTAAATAATTCGACCACGCAGCTGGACCGCTGACGTGAGTTGAACAAATTTCCAAAATTAGGTAAACTTTGGAAACTATTTTCAACTTTGACTATTACGATGAAACCTTTTTGACATGTTGAAACAGATAATAATGGTGTACAAATATTTCCAAAATTTAATTTTCATTTCCGATTTTTAATACACAAAATGTAGGGCAGACATAGCGTTGCCCTGTATGTAAGGATGATAAAATCTAACCGAAACCTCTCCGCTTCAAGTTTTCCCTAATCTTGCAATATCACAATACACTTAGGGCTTAGGGCACACAGTCGAACCGTTATTCTTTGATTGCTTCGTACACGAGGCGCCGCGCCGGGTAAATATCTTCATTATGTAACAAACGAATTAATTACATCGCTCGAAGAAGGGGTAAAAACGGGCTTCGATGCTTCCGTCTACAGGCCCTTTGTTATTTGGTAAGAGTGTAAGAAATTTGTGGCTTGGAAATTTTAAGTTGCAATTCTAAATGGGGACGGGACAAGGGAAGTAGGGGTGCTAATTAAGCGGAGAGGCCGTTATTTAGTGTTTTATTGGGCCATGTCTAAGTGTGTTAATTACGAAAAATAATGTACAAGAAGTGCTTTGTAGTTTACTCGTTCTTTAAAATTATACGTACAAAATTATTCCGTTAGGACAAAAAAAAAAAACTTTTAAAGATCGTTTCTAGTTTTAAATTATTCACAAGTTTCAATTTGTTGAAATTTGACGCCCTTATGTAGATCTACAAAATTGTAAATACTCGAATATTGCAATACAGTATTTTGTATTCGAAAGTATATATTTTTAAAGTGTAAAGTGCTACTTACAGGCGCACCTCGTCTAATAATTGTGGGCGGTAAATTTATTTTTTTTCCGTCACGCTCTACTATATACAGTACACATGTGTATATAGCTGAGTATAATATAGTTTACTTGGCAATACCTTTGAAATGGACATTGTGCTTCCTCATCTCGTAACTTGTGTTAAAATAGTTCACTTGGTAGGCTAATATTTCTGAAATGGACATTGCGCTTCCTCATTTCGTAACTTGTGTTAAAATAGTTTACTTGGTAATATTTCTGAAATGGACATTGTGGTTCCTCATTTTGTAAGTTATATTAAAATAGTTTTAATTGGTAATATTTCTGAAATGGACATGGCGCTTCCACATTTCGTAACTTGTGTTAAAATAGTTTACCTGTCAATACTTCTGAAATGGACATTGTGCTTCCTCATTTTGTAAGTTATATTAAAATAGTTTACTTGGTAGTTTCCTCATTTCGTAATTTGTGTTAAAATAGTTTACTTGGTAGTTTCCTCATTTCGTAATGTGTG
>JAGFPH010001097.1:37045-55315 GCA_018207615.1 Philaenus spumarius | reverse complement strand
TGATGGACTCTGCTGGTTCGAATCTCGGCAAGACCAAAACTGTTTTCAAACAGAGCGTTTCAAAAAATGCATGGCAAAACGTGTGACGGTAAAATCTGAATCACCCCCAGCAAAAAGTAAACTATATACTCTGCTGTACACACATGAATACACATTTGTTGGACGTGGTGCGCCTGTATAAGTTTACACTTCAAAAACTGTTTGACGCAACCCCGCCTTGGCGCTAATAAGCCGGATAACTACCTTGCCTAAACCAATACAGTACACCATGTAGCGCCGACATTGTTGTGCACGTTTATGCGTTTATTGTGCGCGAGTGTTACGTGGATGACTGTAATTTTGTTGAATGTTTTCAATTAAGTGTTTTAATCACCTGACGATGGGCGATAAGGTCCGAAACACGTGCCGTCTATTTGTAAAAATTTACTTCGAAGGAAACAACTTCAAAACGATTGCTGGCGGTAAGTCACAATACAAACAGGTTGCATTCTTTCGCAACACAGGTGAAATACCTCATAGACGGTTATTGTTTAAGAAGCTAAGTTTGGTTTAGCGTAACTTGGACCTGTTTTCCATTTCATTATTATGTTCGAGTTGCATTGAAGCCGACGTACAAAACGTAATATAGGAAATGAAACAAAGTCAAGCAAGCTAAACGACAAACGACAGCAGAAGTGGAAGTATAAGTGAAGTTGTTTAGGAACACGTCGAAACTTCAGGTTATATTGAGAATATGATTGCTGTTTAATCCGCGATTCGTATGCGCCCCGCGCGGCGGGGTCGAGCTGAGCGGGGACGTTAAAACAGCAACGACATACACAACTACAATAAAACAAAACATTTGCGATTTCATTACAGCCTTTTTACAACTTGCCCCACCTTGCCCGTTCCCCAAGAGGAGTCTATTTTATTTCGCACTTGTTCTTAACTGAAACGACATAATTTCCTACGTATACAACCCCCCCCCCCCAAACATTGCCCTTCTCTCTCTGGCAAATACGACCGCCGGAATGTCTTTCTCTCGGCATGTCTTTCTCTCTACAACCCCCTCGACACTCTCTCCAATCTTATTCAACTTTTCACTCCCCCCCCCATTCCCGTCGCCCTTTCTTTCTCTCGACCCATAATCCGGGACTTATTTTGTTTTTCCTAAACAATAAGTAACAGCTTTCAATTACAAGTTAGACTCATTCAGCAGTTAAGAGTTTTATGCCGTTTTAAGAGCGGCGACTTTTAACTGATTTTCGTTAATGAAACTTGGCGCATAATTATGGCCGGGTTTAACAGGTTAGTTTTGGAGAAATTATTTTCATTATTTGTCCCGGCGCTTTCGCCTGAATGTTCACTTTTACTACACTCGCCTTTTACTAGTCTGAGCTCCGCGAGAATCGAAAAAGGAAATTTGGGAAAGCAAGTTTCTTAATCATTCCACAAATAAATGGTTCATTAAACACACGTTAGTTGCTATCAGTTGTAACAGAAATAATACACTCTCAAATATAGTTAGGTTTTGTAAACATAAATCGAAGAAATGCGCGTATGATAAGCTCTCTTAAAGTACCATAAGCTAACCCAATAAGTTTTACCAAACTATATTAATAACTAGTGGACCAGTTATGCCATTTCATTACATTGACTTAAGGCTCGGCTCCCTAAATTCAAAACGGCGAGTTGGGTACCTATTTCAATGTAACCAAAACACACCTTCACTATTAAGCATATTTTTTTGTTGTTTTTGTCAAAAAACGAAAGCTGTATTTTTTTTTCTTTAAGTAAAATAGTTTGTGGGTGTTGATTGGTAAGGTTTTTTGCAATCCTGAGTACAAAATTAATAAGGTTTACTATTTATATCATACGTTTATGAAAACAATAAAATGGTTTTTGAAAATATATCCAGCAATCAACATCCGCGTATGCCAGTACTTCAAAATGAAACCAAATTTTAAAATTTATTTCACGAATTAACAGAAAAAAATTACTTATTCTGTAGCATTGCTCTTATGGGATTCAGATTCAATATGGGGGACAGGGTAGCGCCCTCTTAAGTAATCGAATTGAAAAGTGATTTTTATACCACTTAAGAATATACTACACAAATTTAGATTTAGATTTTGTAAACCTTTATAGATAATACAGTAAACCTTTTGTTTGCTTTTACCTAACCTAAAAAAACTGATAGTTGTGAAGAATTGTAAGAAACCCGGATTCTAAATTAGCCCAATTGGTTGTAAATAAAAATGTTTTGGTTCATTGCAGGTCTAAACTAAAATTATGTTCAGTTTTTGATCCAAATCAGCTGTTTTAGATACCAGGTGTCCCAAAAGTCCCACCCCTTAATTTTTTTTATTAATGGAAATAGACAGATTTGCTTGGGGGATTGTTAACATGAACAAAAATGGAGTTTTTTGGCGTTTCGTAAATTTCAACCCCTCCCCCAAAAATGGGGTATTTTGGGGGTAAGTCGAATATTTTAAATAAGAACCCCTATTGAGTGGCACCTCATTTTAAAGGCCTTGATAAAAGAAGAAGATTGGCGCAAACCGGAGGTTTGTATGTTGACTCTATCCTATTATAATAGTTGACTTTTTACTATTAGGAGTCGACAAACATGCACAGTAACAAAGCATTTGCAAGGTTGTATCAACCGAAAGTCCAGTAGCTGGGAATTCCAGAGGGCTTAGTTTTACTTTTTTTTATACTAATTACTATATTTTATAACTTAGATTGAGTGACCTACTGGATGAAATCCTTGTAAAAAATAACAGATATATATCATTTTTAACCTTTCAATGTTATTTAAATGGGGAAAAGTTATAACTTTGATTGGCCATTATGTTGGATAGGGTCAACATAACAGACTTCTTTTATCAAGTTTGCGCCAATCTTCTTCTTTTATCAAGGCCTTTCCGGTTTGCGCCAATCTTCTTCTTTTATCAAGGCCTTTAAAATGAGGTGTCACTCAATAAGGGATCTCATTTAAAATTTTCGACTTACCCAGAAAATACTCCATTTTTGGGGGAGGGGTTAAAATTTACGATACGCCAAAAAAACTCCATTTTTGTTCATGTTAACAATCCCCCAAGCAAATCTGTCTATTTTCATTAATAAAAAAAAAATAATAATGGGGGGGGGATACATGGTATATATAAATATGTATGTAACAACCAATGTTTGAATTGAATTAAAACATCTTTAGTTGATTTTCGTTTTTCTATGCTTTAAGTTGGTCAATCTGACCTAAAAAAGCTGTTGGTTTTGAATAATAATAAACTGATTATAAATTAATTTAAAGTTGCTACGGTAATGAATGTAAACAAACATGTGTTTCTAAGCTATTTCGTGAAGTTTTCCCACTTTTGTTAAATTTCCAGGAACTTTTCAAATTTTTCTTTCCGGCAAAAAACATAATTCGGACTATTACGATCATTTTAAAACAAAAATAGCCAAATTGGTCCAGCCGTTCTCAAGTGATGCGTTTACCAACGAACAACGTTTCATTTTTATTACATACCTAGATTATACACTTGAATCAATATCAGTTGAGTGTCATATCAGTTATACATTTACATTCCTGTTGTGTGTCAGTATCATCAAAACATTCTTCCAAAAAGTCATCTTTTACTGAATCATCAATCTGAATTATCAATTGCAAAATCTTCACTATCCGAAGATATTTAATTCGGAAGCTCTCTTATTCGAATGCGGTCTGCTTCACTAGCCATTGCGCACAAAACTATAGTCCTATAAAATTATTTTTCGAAGATTTAAAGTTGAAGTATTACGAAAAACTAATAAAATAATTGAAAAGGCAAAATAATTATTTACAAGAAAAAATAACACAAGCAGTAGCGCCAAATCTCACAGACCCGAACAGCAATTTTCACCGACAAGTAATTTCACTCTGTGACAGTTGACAGTGTACTAGACAGTAAGCCAGGCAGCTACTGTGGAAAACAGAGTTTCGTTACAATTCTACCAAATGTTCCTCACTAAAATATCTCTTACTGGTCTGTGAGACTTGGCGCCACCACTCCAGGGTTAAGGCACGGAACCATAAGAACCCCACAATTTCAAAACAGCAAGCGTTTAAGAATACTATTATTTGTATGAATATAAATCAAATATAGCAGAGGGGCAGCAGAGCCTTGACTCAGTGACGCCAATAAACCACGGTAATAGTACAGAAAGACGTACGCCCCACGAAACGATTACCAAATAAATCTAATGTCTTAATACCGAGCAACCAGGCAGCGCCAGTGAGAACCGCTTCCATTGACCGGACCGGGCAATTAAGTAACTAAGTCCGACGCTCCTAATTGATAGCCTCCAATAAAACCGATCTAACAAGTTCCTCTTTTAATTTGTCCTTAATTTATGTTTTCTCGATCAAATACAGATTCCCAAATTAGTCGAGAAAACGTCTTAATTAATTCGGCGACGTTGGCAACCCTTCTTTGTCATCAGTGTCGGGCAATTTAACAATTTGAAAGCCTAAATCCTCTTCTTTGGGATGGAATTAACTGTCTAAAAACAATTGCAGTTGGTACGACTGTAAAGGAAACGAACGGCTTTTCCGGAAATTAAGGCTCGACGGTGTTTTCTTGTTGAAGAGGGTAATCCTTGGAGGTTGAAAAATTACAGTGTTGCCAAACGTAACGAAACCGAAGCCAGTGTTTCTGGGTGAAACAATATGAAAAATATAATTTTAAAATAATTCGACCACGCAGCTAAACCGCTGACGTGAGTTGAGCGAATTTCCAAAATTAAATTTATATATATGTTTTTGGGTTTCAAACAGCTATTTGGGAAATTGATCTACTCATGAAGGTGCTGCCAGCATGTACCAAATATATTGCCATCGGTCACCATGGTAAAAGCCGTGGATTTAATTCTGGTACTTTTACGGTATTTTACGTTTGTTTTTGGGGGAACCAGATGGGCTATAAGGTCGCTTAATAAAACAAAATGTGCAGAATTATTTCGTATGTCTATTTTTTAACAGAAAACTTCAAAAAAATTTAATTCTAGTACGAAAAATCTCAAAAAAATGTTTACTTCCGGTGAAAAATTTGGTCTACTTCCGGTCAATTTTTTTGGCTAACGAACTCGTACAAGCAACTCAGAAAACCAACCTGCGTACCAAATTTGGACCAAATCGGACATAAAATGCGTCCGTTAGAGTGCGCACACCTATATACATGATACTTCCGGTCAAAAATGTGGTCTACTTCCGGTCAATTTTTTTGGCTAACGAACTCGTCCAAGTGACTTAGACAACCAACGTGTGTACCAAATTTGGACCAAATCGGACGTAAAATGCGTTCGGTAGAGTGCGCACACATATATACATAAAGTTACTTCCGGTCAAAAATGTTGTATACTTCCGATCAATCTTTTTGGCTAACCTTACCAGTTCAAGCGACTTAGAAACCCAATGTGTGTACTAAATTTGGTCCAAATCGGAAGTAAAATGCGTCCGTTAGAGTGCGCACACATATATACATAAATATATACATATATATATATATATATAATATATGATTTTTAATGACACCCCAAAACGTGTTCTGTGGACCATGATCGGTGCTCATTTGCTACTCCCGACTTTGGGTCTTACCATAAGGGCCACTGCATAGCTTATTTTTCCTATGGAAATTCGCTAATAACCAAAGAAACCCACAAATTGAATAGAACAGCCATCTATATATTTAAAAAAATTCCTGATTTTAGTTCACTCACTTCCTGAAGTTAATACTTAACCGATTTTGATGATTCTTTTTTTATTTAAAAGATAATTTCCAGTTCTAAGTCACTGTGAAGCTAAATATTTTATTTACACTTTTATTTTAGTTTTATTCCGAGTTTTAAAAATGCATCAGTAGCCTGTGCTACAACTAGGCTAAATAGGAAATACTGTAATTTGATTTTAAACAGCTGATAAACTAATTGAGTTTCAAATTAATGTTTATTGTTGATTCAGTAATCAGCTGTAGTCTCTAATATTTTCATTGACAGTTTATTTCAAATTTTAAACAATTTTTAGGTTAGGTTTTTATTAAAGTGTAGACCTGAGCCTTGCTGACTATACAACGGGTTCCAACGGCACACAACCACACAACGGGTTTCAACAGGGAGTTGGGGGGTGGGGGGTTGGCGTGCGGAGCACGCAGGGGTCTCTCCTAGTAAAAATATTAAAACGGTAACATAGAATGCTATAGCCCTAATATATGAGGTAAGAGTGTTTTCTTCCCGATTCATTCTTGGAATATATACAAAGACCTTTATATTGCGACGCGACCAAGCTCTGTATCGTGATCTTGAACACACACAAGATTCGATTAATCGAATCTCCGATCGAGGGTCGATTGATGTAGACGCTTTTGGTTCCAATGGAGACAAGTAGTGTTACTCAGTGCTGTGTTATTAGCGAATTTTCACATAACTTTCCCTTTTCTTTCGTATCTCTCCCACCCTCCATCTAATTTTCTACCATGCCTGATCAAAGTTAACTAAATAACCTTACATTTAGTATTTACAAGCAACAATATAAAACGACTCTGATTAAACCTTACTTTATTGCACCTTATAATATCTTCCACAAAACTCGGTTCACGAACATTTTTCTTCAATTCGACGAATAAACACACTTTATGGGCGTTCCATTAAACCAAGTGAGCCCGGAGTTATGGCTCATAATTTGACGTGGACTATCTGATTTATACCTATAACACCCCCCACCCCTTAGATTATTAATAGTCTTCCGATAAGAGGGTCGGTTAAGGCCCAATCAATTAAGGGACGGCTTTATTGGGACAATATCAACCCCCCTAAGACTAGTTATCTATAAAAATAAACGGACCTAATCATGTTAACTGCCCTTAAGAAATGTGATCAGTTTTGGTACAATAAAATATGTTTTGTGGTGGGCGATTGGACGGTGGAAACATAGAAATTCGCCGTGCTGCTGTTGTTTCTCATACTCGCGTGAGAAAGTATTTTATGTATTTCAAAAGTTGAAAATGAAATTGCTGGATAGCGGTTTGGTAACATTGAAAAGGGATATTCTTAAAGCAAACACTACGAAAGCAATTTTACTGCTTTATTTATTTACTTTTATTTTTATGAGTTTTTTGTAATAGGCTAATGTTTTTTTATGTGTAGGAGGCTCGTCGTCCGGTTCACCCACTAATCCTTATCCTCTTTTCAAACATCCTGGTTCGGAACTACTTTAGCATTAAAACAGAACAGGATTTATCACGCTTAGTTCGTGCTTATCGGAAAAATTCACTTTGACAGTTTGCACCTCAACCTTGCGGCCTCGGCTTAATGGTGGCTCTAGTAAAACAGAAAGCAACCTGCGACTCCAGCGTAGCGGCGGTAGGTTACGCGGACATTGCTCATCCTAAATCCATTTAAAACCCGCAATTTTTCAAATAGCGTTTTTTTAAAAAATACCAAACTCTTGGGGACGAAATTCTTCATTCGAATGGCTTGGTAATTTTTCGCTATAATTAATAGTTACAACATAAAAAATATTTAAAATCACCCTATAGCAGCGGTAGGTTACACGGACATTGCTCAGCCTAAATCCATTTAAAACCCGCAATTATTAAAATAGCGTTTTTAAAAAAATACCAAACTCTTGGGAACGAAATTCTTCAGGCGAATCGCTTGGTAGTTTTTCGCTATAATTAATAGTGACAACATAAAAAAATATTAAAAATCAATGTTTTAAATTGTTAATAAATATTAAACTAAATATTTTTCTTAGTTTTGAAAAAGCAATTTGCATGCATATTGGATTTTAATTTAACATTGGTCTTATGGAGTGTCAGCCAACATGGCCGACAGCTAGAGCCGACCCTTAAGGGTCGGCTCTAGTAAAACAGAAAGCAACCTACGACTCCCTATAGCGGTGGTAGGTTACGCGGACATTGCTCATCCTAAATCCATTTAAAACCCGCAACTATTCAAATAGCGTTTTTAAAAAAATACCAAACTCTTGGGGACAAAATTCTTTATCCGAATGGCTTGGCAGTTTTTCGCAATAATTAATAGTGACAACATAAAAAAAATATTAAAATCAATGTTTTAAATTGTTAATAAATATTAAAAAAAATGTTTTTCTTAGTTTTGAAAAAGCCATTTGCATGCATATTGGCCATAGCTTTAAAATGACATATCGTTCATAATTATCCGATCAAAAATAAAGGAAAAATTTGGATTTTAATTTAACATTGGTCTTCTGGAGAGTCAGCCAACATGGCCGACAGCTAGAGCCGACCCTTAAGGGTCTGCTCCAGTAAACGAGAAAGCAACCGGAAACGCAACCGCTTCTCACTGTATCCCTATCTAAACAGTGTAATTTCTTGCAGCTGAACGCTTTGACATTGCCTCATTTCAAACCATTTTATAAGTCTATCTTTTATAATTGAGTGTTGAAAAAAAAACTGAATATTCTTTATAAAATTTCGCATCCGGCTTGCAAATTATTTTTTATTATTAATTTTTTATTGTGTTAGGAAAAAAATTCAAACTTTGTACTTAGAAAATGTCAATTACATAATAAATCAAAAGCATTTAAAATAAATATAGTTTAAAAAAACTAAAAAACACACGCTTTTAGAGCATATCAAACTAAAAAGTTAAAAATAATTTTTCAAATAAGCTTAAAACAATAATAAACGATAAATACTAGCATTATTGTAAAAAAAGCGTTGGGCGCTCGATGTACGAGAAATATGGACAAAGCGCCCAACGCTTTTTTTACAATAATGCTAGTATTTATCGTTTATTATTGTTTTAAGCTTATTTGAAAAATTATTTTTAACTTTTTAGTTTGATATGCTCTAAAAGCGTGTTTTTTAGTTTTTTTAAACTATATTTATTTTTCACTTTTTAGTTCGATGTATTATAAAAGCGTGTTTTTTAGTTTTTTTAAACTATATTTATTTTTTAATTTTTAGTTCGATTAATTACTGAAAAAAAAATTTGGCCGTGGACGGGATTAGAACCCACGATCGGTGAGTCTGGGGATTGACGTCAGCGACGACCCGCGCCTTAGACCGCTCGGCCAACGAACGAACTTGCGTAAGAGATATATAACTTACTAACAGTAATAAGCCACTGGCTTTTAGTCCAAAGGAGAGTTACTTACAAACATACAAGTGAAGCTAATAAAAGCGTGTTAAAAACTAAATTGCAACTCGGATGCGTATTGTGACTGTGCTTAAAATGAGACCTTGCAAACAATTTTATGATATATAAAAATTAAACGAAATAAATGGTTTGAAATTTAAACATTGCTCTTATGGGATAAAAATCCAAGATGGCCGCCACTACAGCAGACCCTTAAGTGCAAACAAATTCGGCCGTCGGCCTTGGATCAGAATCTTCCCCACGAACTTCTTTGTGAACCAGGCGGGCTATACGGTCGTTTAAAAAAAACACTTGTCATTCTAGGTCGGAAAATCTCAAAAATTTGTACTTGCAGTCACAAACCGTCGTCCGGTTGTTGGACTTTTGGGTAACGAACTCGTCCAAGTTACTTAGAAAACCAACGAATGCACCAATTTTGATCCAAAACGTAGGTAAAACACACACATATACACATATATACATACATACATATACATACATATACATAAATAACATTTATAATGATACCAAAAACGCGTTCTTAGGACCATGAGCGGTGCTCATTGACCAGTCCTAACCTTAGGTATCACCATAAGAGTCACTGCAATAGCTCATCTTTCCAGTGGAAAGTCGTTAATAAACGAGGGAGAGATTTTAAGAAAACGGGAGACTTATAAAAGAGGTTAATCAAACGAAATTAAGGGTCTGCTGTAGTGGCGGCCATCTTGGATTTTTATCCCATAAGAGCAATGTTAAATTTCAAACCATTAATTTCGTTTACTTTTTATCGTAAAATTGTTTGCAAGGTCTCATTTTAAGCACAGTCACAATACGCATCCGTCTTGCAATTTACATTTTTTTAAATGCTTTTGATTTGTTATGTAATTGACATTTTGTAAGTACAAAGTTTGAATTTTTTCCTAACACAATAATAAATTAATAATGAAAAATAATTTGCAAGCCGGATCCGAAATTTTATAAAGAATATTCAGTTTTTTTTTTCAACACTCAATTACAAAAGATATACTTATAAAATGATTTGAAATGAGGCAATGTCAAAGCGTTCAGCTGCAAGAAATTGCACTGTTTAGATAGGGATACAGTGAGAAGCGGTTGAGTTTCCGGTTGCTTTCTCGTTTACTGGAGCAGACCCTTAAGGAGATGGAGTTAAAAGAAATGGATAAGAGGATATGCAGGAGTGGCAACATATTTGTAAAAAAAACAATTCACAAAGCAAAACAAACCCCTCAGTGATACTTTCCCTCCACTCCGACAAGGTTTTCACCGACAAAAGATTCCCCAATAAAGTCAGGCCAAACGGGAAAGCTGAATTTGTCTCCCCGGATAAAAGTAAAAGTGGTTGTAGCAAGATCACCAGATAGCGACTCCATTTTGTAAATCACACACCTATAGAACCGATGTCACGCGACCGATAACACCGCCTCGGGCATTCTGGGATGGAGTTTTTATCCCAGGGGATCTTCAAGGCGTTCGGATTAAATAACTCCGAGTCCCATGTCATATAATAATAAAACTAGGAAACGTCGACAAATTTCCCTCATTTCTTCCCACAGGCAACATTGTTCTTGAGGTGGGTTTTATTTTACGATTGTAAAATATAAGGGTTATGTTTGATAAACGGGCTATTTGTACGCTTAGGCCTGTGAGTGGAGGGAATAAAGTGTTTTAGTGGTGGAAAATGAAGGTATTTTGATATTTAGTATTCTAAAAATTACGTAAATAATAATTGTTTAATTAATATTGTTGTACTTGCCGCCGAGAGAAAATAAACGAAATTGTTACGTAAAGAACAAATTCGAAAAATAAAAAATTACCTTTTTTATGAATTACATTCAAAATTTCGATTAAAATAGTCGATAAGTATGCTAATTTTGCTTTATTGTTTATTAGTCGCTGTTCATTACATGACATCGCATTGGAAGAATCAGTTATTCTATTGATTTTGAGGGATGGAAATGGATATTTTTTGTTACGTGTTTCACTCCCAGCTCACAACAGATAATAAAACAACTGATTTGAACCAAAACCTTAGCAACCCTATTCTAGATTGGCCTATGCTAAACCGACACACGTTTCTTGAAAGCGTTGAGATTAATTACCATATCAACCAAATTGGCAAGTTTAGTATCAGGTAGTTATTCTTCACAACCAATAGTTTCTGTAGGTTAGGTAATAAGGGGACAACGAAAAAAACATAGCCTACTATTATCATAATTCAAACACCTATCGCTATTAAAATTTTGCTTACTTTATTCGGTACTGTAATAATAATATATTTATTTGTCATTATGCACATTTAGTACAATAGACATTGTCAACTAACATCAGGTTTGTAAACCTCTACAATTATACCATAAATTAATAATCTTTAGACAAAAACATGCGTATATTACAACATAAAATAAACATAGGTTAAAAATTTATCATATCATTCTTAGGTGCATAAAATCTTGTAATTAATGAAAAAGTGTTTTCGACAAGCAAAGCATAATACTTTCTTTGGGGGGTAGAATCAAGGTTATTACTAATCTTGTTGTATAGGCCTACTTTTGAACCCACAGTTTTATGATTTCTGCAGCCTACAGTATCTCAAATTTATTTCCTTTCTATTTATTGTATTGTGTGTATGAATGTCATGTCTCTTGGGCAGTTCATCAAGTTTACTTCTCGTATACCTAACCACTTCATACAACTAAAAAAACAACAACAAATTGATTACCGTAAGAATATTTAAATTCACAAAAAGAGCTATGTCTGACCAGTTTGAAATAGCCTACTATTTTATCGTATCACATTTTGGTCATCTATACTAATATTATAAAGAGGTAAAATTTGTTTGTATGTAGGGGGTAATCTCTAACTACTGAACCGATTTAAAAAAATAGTTTTATTAATAAAAAGCTACACTATCCCTGAGTAACATAGGCTATGATTCATTTCGATAAAAACCTATTTTTTATTTCATTATTTATAAATTTAATCGGAAAAATTCTTAGGTTAGGACTAGAATGATAAACCAACACATGTATTTACATTTATTACCATAGCAAGCAATTGAATAAAATAACAGATAATATATTTAAATTTGCTCCAATATTTCCATTAACAGCTGATTTCAAAATTTGAAGCAATTATTTTTGTATTTCTAGCTTTTAGGATTTTAAAGAGTAGACCTGAGCCTTGCTGGTTCTTTTAACCGTTATTATAACTGCTTTAAAATATAAGAAATAATTTAAATTGAACATTTAACATTATTTACCGTCTTAGTTTCGAGGTTATTATTAATCCTACACCTTTATTATAAATAAAACATAACATATGTTTTTAGAAGGTTACGTTGGGGGTTGGCGTGCGGAGCACGCAGGGGTTTCCCCTAGTCTATACTAATATTATAAAGAGATACAAATTTTTTGTTTGTATGTAGGGGGTAATCTCAGAAACTACTGAACCGATTTAAAAAATAGTTTTATTAATAAAAAGCTACACTATCCCTGAGTAATATAGGCCATAATTCATTTTGATAAAAACCTTTTTTTATTTCAATATTTGTAATTTTAGTCGGACAAAATGTTAGGTTAGGCCTAGACTGATGAATCATCACATGTATTTACATTTATTACCATAGAAACCAATTGAATAAAATATTCCCATTAACAGCTGATTTCAAACTTTAAAACAATTATTTAAATTTCTAACTTTTAGGTTATGTTTTTATTAAAGTGTAGACCTGAGCTTTGCTGGGTTCTTTTAACGTTTATTATAACTGCTGTTATAAAATATACGAAATAATTGTATTTCAACATTTAACATTATTTACCATCTTAGCTTTGGGGTTATTATTAATATTACTATAAAGAGGTAAAATTTTGTTTGTTTGTGTGTAGGGGATAATCTCTCGAACTACTGAAACGATTGAAAAAATAGTTTTAATAATAAAAAGCTACACTATCCTTGAGTAACATAGTCTGAAATTAATTTTGATTTAACGGTTATAACAACCCCTAAAACAATTAATATTAATCGTTATACTTTCCTTAAAACTAGAGAGGTGAAATGTTGAACATTTGTTTCTTACAAGACACATAGAGAAATTAAACTAGATTTGTATTTTGACGCGTATTGCTAAGGGGTGAAAATGTGATAACACCTAAAACAATAAAAAGTAATTGTTATATTTTCCTTAAAGTTAGTGAGCTGAAAATTTGTACATTTATTTCTACAACATACATAAAAAAAATGATCATAGATTGACATTTTGTCGCGTGCTGCTAAGGGGTGAAAATGTAGTATAAATGTTGATTATTATACTCTCCTTAAAACTAGAGAATAAACCCTTAGTAAATTAAGGCATTTAAAAATAAGAAACCACTACGTTACATCCCAATTAAAATAAATAAGACATTTTAGAATTTAATAGTAAGGAATATTTATATAAAATAAATTGTTTGCATTTGCTTCGACGCGAGGCACCGCGAGGGTTGGCGAGCGAAGCGAGCAGGGGGCGGAGCCCTCTAGTATTTTATAAACTTAAAATTGACTCTCTTCTGTATTAAAATTTAAAAAAACTCTGTTCTTATCAATTGTCATTTCCATGAACATTTCATAGTATATACTGCACTAATCTGTTTGCATTTGCTTCGCTGCGGTGTTGGTGAGCGGAGCCCTCTAGTACGTATATAAAGGAAGAAAGAGAGAGACAATGGCTTTATTTGACAGGCCCCATCAAACCCCATCACTTATAATTACGAAAAATATGATATATATAAATAATACTTAATAAAACAAATGTATTGCAGAAAGAATATAACTATGCACACATGTACACAAAAATTCGTATAGTTGTGTAAATGAACCGACATTGTTGTATGCGTGTGTGTGTTAAAGAGAGTGAGAGACAAGGATTATATCTCTGAAGACTTATAAACTGAATAGATTAATAAGATACAGTTTATTAATTTGGTCCTGTCTTCAAGAAAGCACACATAATCTGACCGAAGCCTCAACTACAACTATAATGACCTTTTATACGACATTCAGTTTTGTCGTAATTGAAAGGAATTAAAAGCTTTTCATTGGCCAATTCGGTAAGTCATCATCGAGATGTAGTTAATACAGCAATCTTTATATGAACGTTATAAATGTATAAGTCTTATTATAGGGGAGAGTAATTAATGTATATTGGGGGAGACCACTTCCTGCTTCGCACGACATCTCCAGGCGTACTCCCTTACATATTTCTTATAATTTCGTTTTACTTTCTCACTAATACTATACTATAGAGAAAGTATAGTGATCGTAAAAAAAATCGATGTTGAGATTTTTGTGGAAATATCCGTTTTGGGACCCCCTGAGTCCAAAAAAAGTGGTTTTCACAAAATGTCTATCTGTAACTTATGTCTGTCTGTCTGTCTATATTTACGATATCTATCACTTAATATCATTTACGATTTTAGCTTAGGTTATGACTTGACCCAATAACTTTATAAATAAACGGTACCAGAAACTGGGACATAATTTCTCACAAACATATTTAAATTATAAAACAGATTCACTGTGACTTCATAATTGTATTAAAGTAGAAGAGGGGATACATTAAAGTAGATGAGTAACTAATAAATATTATTATTAGCTAGAGAGAAAATTATTAGATCGACTTCAAAAAAATTTTCACCAAACATGTCAATTAGGCCTGTATAGTATAGATGCACGAAAAAAGGGTTTGAACATTTTTGAAAAACAACCTCCTTTTTGGCCAAAGTTTGAAATCAGCTGTTGGTTAAAAAATTAGAGCAAACAGCTGTTTTATCTGTCATTTTATTCAATTTGTTTCTATGGTAATGAATGCAAATAAATGTGTTGGTTCATCAGTCTAGGCCTAACCTAAGAATTTTTTCCGGCTAAATTTACAAATATTGAAATATAAAAATGTTTATATCGAAATGAATTATAGCTTACTGTATGTTACTCAGGGATAGTGTAGTTTTTTATTAGTACAACTATTTTTTCAATCGGTTCAGTAGTTACAGAGATTACCCCTTACATAAAAAAAAAAAAAACAAACCTTACCTCTTCATAATATTAGTATAGATAAGGCTGGGGAGTGAACCCCCGTTTTTTGACCATTTTCAACCCTTAAAATCGCTATTTTTTGCAAAATCATTTCTTAGGGCATTTGTACGTAGTCGTATGAAGGTACCCTGTACATTTTAAGGCTCTAGCTATCATAGTTTTGGCTGTAATTTGATTATGAATCAGTCAGTCAATCAGTAAGGACTTCTTGCTTTATATATAGGCTTCAGATGTATATCCTTATATATTATTTCTGATAGGTGTTTTTTGTCGCTAAGCGATATCTCCCTTAATTCTTAATAAAAATGAATTATTTAAGCAACATTTTAAAGCTGTGTTCCCAGCCGTTGACGAAAAATAGACAAACATCATTTAAAAAAATGTTTTCGTTACAAAAATTGATGAAACAAACATTTATATTATACTTTATATGGTTCCCAATGAAAGGCGCCATCTATTAACAATCTGTTTAACTAACATGACAGCTGTTAGTTTACATTCTATATGCAAGTGTAAATTATCACATAAGTACTCCTAACTTGCAAAATATTCGGTCATCTGGTTAGTATTATAATATTGCATTTTAAAGATTATATACGGAAAATACAACTGTGCGAGAACTGGAGTTGGCGTGCGAAGCATGCAGGGAACTATTGACCACTCGTGATGAACGTTACTTCCAAAGCAGCCTGTACAATCTAGACGATGTTTCATGTTTAATATACACAGGGGGTGTAATTGCAACTGTTAAGTACTTAATGAGAAATTCCTGTAACCCCCCCACCCCAACCCCCTCTCCCCACTACATCTCTCTATAGTCCAAGAGAAACTGTAGAACTATTCAGTAAACATAACAATTTGTAATCAAATATATACATTTCGAACGACGTAGAGCAACTTCAAGACATGATTTATGTCCTGTAGATCCAAACAGAGAAGGTAAACACTTCTTCAATCTATCTATACTAATATTATAAAGAGGTAAAATTTTGTTTGTAATGGGTAATCTCTGGAACTACTGAACCGATTGAAAAAATAGTTTTACTAATAAAAAGCTTCACTATCCCTAAGTAACATAGGCTATAATTTATATCGATAAAAACATTTTTTTATTTCAATATTTGTACATTTAGTCAGAAAAAATCTTAGGTTAGGCCTAGACTAATAAATTAACACATGTATTAACATTTATTACCATGGCTACCAATTGAATAAAATAACAGTTAACAGCTGTTTGCTTTAATATTTCCATTTACAGCTAATTTCAAACTTTGTATTTCTAGATTTTAGGTTAGGTTTTTATTAAAGTGTAGATCTGAGCCTTACTGGTTCTTTTAGCCTTTATTATAACTGTTGTTATAAAATATACGAAATAATTTGATTTGAACATTTAACATTATTTACCATCTCAGCTTTGGGATTATTATTCATCATACACCTTAATATAAAGAAATCATAACATGATTGTGTTTATAGAAGGTTCCAACGGGGTTGGCGTGCGGAGCACGCAGGGGTGTCCCCTAGTAATATTATAAAGAGGTAACATTTTGTTTGTTTGTTTGTATGTAGTGGGTAATCTCTGGAACTACTGAACCGATTGTAAAAATAGTTTTACTAATAAAAAGCTTCACTATCCCTGAGTAACATAGGCTATAATTTATATCGATAAAACATTTTTTTATTTCTATATTTGTACATTTAGTCGGAAAAAATTCTTAGGTTAGGCCTAGACGAACCACCACATGTATTTACATTCATTACCATAGCAACCAATTGAATAAAATAACAGATAAAACAGCTGTTTTGCTCTAATATTTCCATTAACAGCTGACTTCAAATTTTGAAGCAATTATTTTTATTTCTAACTTTTACGTTATGTTTTTATTAAAATGTAGAACTGAGCTGGTTCTTTTAACCTTTATTATAACTGCTGTTATAAAATATACGAAATAATTTGATTTGAACATTTAAAATTATTTACCATCTTATCTTTGGGGTTATTATTAATCCTACACCTTTATTATAAAGAAAACATAACATGATTATGTGTATAGAAGATTCCAACGGGGTTGGCGTTGGCGTAACGCAGGGGTTTCCCCTAGTTATTGATCATTTAAATGTCCGATCGGCTTATTTCCCCTGAACGTTACAATAATGTAAATCGTGTAATCAATTTTCAAGTAGTATATCGCGTTTTAAAAATCATGTAAATGTTACGTAGTCGATTAAAAAAAAACCTGATGAAAAACTATTTTATCTGAAAAGAATATCGAGAAGTATATTATATGAGGGTGCAGTACTGTGTAGTACTCACGAGCGTGGACCTGAGATTTACAGGCGCTAAGACTGGTGCCATTAGCCACGGCTGCACTAGCCATGTCACTAATATGTTTTGCCCAACTATCAACCCTCCGATTTCTCAGAAATGCCGACTTTCAAATCCCAGTGGATCACCTTGGTAACATCCTTCAATACTATTGTTAAACACACTTACTAATTTTTAATAAAGAGAACTACTGTGTTTTCAAGGGAAGAGATGCAGACCGATGTTTTTAGAAATGCATTTAAAATAAGTGACAGGGCAAAATGAATGCACTGTGCCGTGCGGGTTGCGTTCTTTCCAGGTCCACACTCGTGAGTACAGGACGGTAGGTAGGGTGTCGTGCCGGATGCGACCCACTAATTTGTCATAGTATCACTAGCAACCTAACACGTCTAGGTTAGGCTACAGCCGATTTTATGTATAGCTATAATGACACTATACAGCTGATTCTTTTTTAAGTAAAAAATAAATAAAAGGCAAAAAAATAAATAAACATGGCTGCTTAAAGTCCAACCCCAAACCTCCCCGTGGTACAGCTGGATACCAGAGATATGCTAATAGATAGATCTCTAGGCTAATATAGGGCTCTGGCAGAGTGGTACATGTTTCTTAAACGTGCATGGGAGGGGGGGATAAACTAGGAGTTCTTCTCTCGAACAATGGGTAGCATGGGTTCACCGTGCAGTACAGAGCCATGTTATCCTTACGACAGTCTCAGC
>JAGFPH010001097.1:8663-34832 GCA_018207615.1 Philaenus spumarius | reverse complement strand
CGCAAGGGCATTCATTTGAATTGTGTGTGACTAACAGACGAGACACTAGCAGCTCGCCATCATTTAAAAATTAGTAAATTGTTTACTTGTGAAACCTGATTTATTTTGGGTTTTATTAAATTGTTCAAGTCTTACAGTATTTATTTTAATTAGGACTATCATTTATATTTTTACATATTTACAACAATTATTAATTGGTACTTCTATAAAAGCGAATGTAAGTCCGAATAAAATTTGATTTGAGTTTATAAATTGTAAATAAATACAACCTTTTATCATCAATATATTTGTTTATACAAATTTAAGAAGAGAACCTATTTGTTTAACTTCGGAAACATTCGTAAATTTTCGTATAATATATAAACATATTCGATTATTAATTTCTTCACTATAATATTAATAACTTATAAATCATTCGATCTATCAATATGAAATAAAAAGCAATTAAAAGATAGTATTTTTATCTTTCTTTAAATATATAATAACGTATGCAAATAAAAATGTTTAACAAATAGGCCTACAGTTTTATAATCCTTACTATTGTACACATTTACCGAGTTAAAACTCCCCGTCAGCATAGTTCGGTAGGCCTAGATTAATGTTGTTTTTAAATAGTTTGTTTTTTAAATGATGTATTTCTGATATGTATCTGATTTCAGCCTGTGATTTTTCACGGGGGCTTACTAGTTTAATGTAAAAATGTCAGTAGAAAATTTTGACACCGAGTCATTTATAGAAATTATTTGCAATCCACCTTGTTTGTGGGACGTAACAAGCGTTGATTATTCTAATAAAACAGAGACAAAACTCTGATATAACCTACTGTCAGGAACTATGAACATTCTCAATCTGCCGAAAATAAATAGAAGGTGGCTGTGACGTCAGAGACACCGGTGTCTCTGCAGTGTCTACCGATCACGGACACCGACCGCTACCAGTGTACTGTACACCGGTGTCTACGCCTCCAGTTTTGACTCACACACGCTACTTGGTTCCACTCGCAGCGGAAAATCTCGCTTTCCAAGTTTGCTCCTCGACCTTGCTGTTGGGGACTGCTTCGCTTCGCTCGCAGCGTACAAACTCGGCCGTCGGCCTTGGACCAGAAGATGTCCACACGTGCATTTGAACCCGGTACTTTACGGTGTTTTACGTTTTGATAGATTATGAGGGAACCAAGCTAACTATAAGGTCGTGAAAAAAAAAACAAATTGTGCAGAATAATATCCTATATTTATTGTTGTAAATAAAACCCCAAAAATTTGATTCTAGTACGAAAAATCTCTAAAAGAATTTACTCCTGTCAAAAAACGGATTAATTAATAATCATCATTAACCCTTCATCTTTATTTTTAAAGCAGAGTCGATGTTTAATTAATTTTTCCTACATTTAAAAAAAAACATCAAAACAGCACATATTTATTATTTAATTTCGTTCTTATAAAAAAAAATTGGGTCTGCGTCGGACCAGACGGTGGAAGTTATACTTCTTTGGCCATTCGTATACTTTCCTATAATTTTTGAAAAAAAATTTCCCAGCCGGGGATCGAACCAGGGAGCGTGGAAGTCGAGTGCGTTATCCACTCACCCACCGAGATTCTTGAGGTATCTCTTGTAGAGAAAAGGAATAAAAAGGCACTTTCTGGATTAGACTCCTAACGCGTGACGAGGTTGATCGACCGACACCCCAACCCGATTACAAAGGGCGCAAAGAAGTATAACTTAAATAATTTTTCAAAAATAATCTTAAAACAATAATAAACGATAAATACTAGCATTGTTGTAAAAAAAAAGCGTTGGGAGCTCGATGTACGAGAAATATGGACAAAGCGCCCCACGCTTTTTTTTTACAACAATGCTAGTATTTATCGTTTATTATTGTTTTAAGATTATTTTTGAAAAATTATTTTTAACTTTTTAGTTTGATATGCTCTAAAAGCGTGTTTTTTAGTTTTTTTAAACTATGTTTATTTTTCACTTTTTAGTTCAATGTATTATAAAAGCGTGTTTTTTAGTTTTTTTAAACTATATTTATTTTTTAATTTTTAGTTCGATTAATTATTGAAAAAAAAACGAAAATCACTGAAAAAAAAATTTCGGCCGTGGACGGGATTAGAACCCACGATCGGGGATTGACGGCAGCGACGACCAGCGCCTTAGACCGCTCGGCCAACGATTGAACTTGTGTAAGAGAGACATAATAACAGTAATTAGCCACTGGCTTTTAGTACAAGGGAGAGTTACGATAGTTCTTAAAAATTTGTTCTTACTTTTCAGCGTGACGCGGTTTCTCGACCAACATCCCATCCCAAAGTGTCTAACGGGCGCAAAGAAGTATAACTTCAAAAACAAAACAACGCATTACTTCCCATAAAGTGCTACGTCTATTTTCTTTGTTATCACGAGAGAATGTTTTTTTATAGTCTCAAAGCCTCTAGGTAGTGATAGCCGGGTTTTTATCACAGAAGGGGTAAAACAGCAACGACTGACCAATAGGGAAAACAATAGGGACAACCCAAGACGCTATTTCATCCCTCGCTCGCTCCCCGGGGACGTAAAAGTGACTCAATTCTTCCCCTCGTTTACTCGTGTGTTATACGACCTCCCAGAGGGCTCGCTGCGGTCACCTCGCTGGCTCCGTTTTAAATCGGAAGGATTAGAAGTGAGTTTCCCCAAAGGTCTGTATAAAGGTTTGTAAGTCTTGGACTTTAAATTACGTAAAGAACGAAACAGGGAGGTCAAGAGCGAAGGAAATTTATAGTGGTCGGTTTGGGAATTATTCGAAGACCTAAGTGGTAAGTTATGTCTAGAACCTATGGTTTGTGTTTCAGGGCTTAAGGCTCTGCGGTACCTTCCATCGTGCACAATAAGATTTGCGTTAACCCAGAGCCTTTTTACTGTTATCGTTTTGTTTTTTCCAAAATATGCACGAACATTTTTTAAACAGTAATTTTTTACGTACACGAAATTATTTCTAAGTTATTTCGTTCCGAAAATATTGTGGACGATTTCTTTGGTGAGGCCAAACTGCTTCTTAACTGAAATCTCTGTAGAATACCAAAGACGCAAAAAGTCATACAGAGACTTTATAGGGAGCGCAGCGAATTAGTCCATAGTCTGAGGGCGCAAGGTCGAAGGGCAAACTCGCAAAGCGCACTCCATAATCCGAGGCCTTGAGGTCGAGGTGCGAACTTGCAAAGAGTATTTCCGCTGCGAGCGGAACGAAGCAGCGCTTGAGCAGGGGCTGGAGGCAGAGGTGAAAGCTCATTCTATTAATATATATATTTCGTACACGCCAGCAGCTATTCAACGTCTTTCTGAGTAGACAAATTTCCCAAATGGTTGGTTGAAACCACGGATAGTAGAATACACGGTAGGGGTCACGCGCAGGTCCCCGCCACCCGGCTCGGAAACGTGACGTCACCATGGACCCACCGCCTTGCCGCACTGTATACAGACTCCACAGTCCACAATGTCATTCGCTATTCGAACACTAAAACGCGTAACCTGCAGCCTTTAATTTTGTTAGATAGTTTTAATACTTAGGGACGAAAGTATAATTTTGCAGGCCAGTACGATTTTATATCGGTATTTACATTTATCCATATAATAAAAATTATTTGCTGTTCCTTTAAGCGCATCACTTGAGAACGGCTCGACCAATTTGGCTATTTTTTGTTTTAAAATGTTCGTAATCGTCCGAACTAGGTTTTTATATAAAGAAAATTTTGAAAAGTTTCCCGAAAAAGTTTCAAATTTTGAAAAACTAAACAGCCTCTTTTTGTATGGACTAAAGACCATAGTGCACAAAAAACAGCTGTTCGTATAAAACGCTTAGCCAAATGTCGTGTTTGTTTACATTCATTACCATAACAACTTTACTCAGCATTTATAATCAGTTTATTATTCTTCAAAAACAACAGCTTTTTTAGGTTAGATTGATCAACTTAAAGCAAACAAAAACAAAAATCAACTAAAAATACTTACTATATTTCAATCCAATTCAAACATTGGTTGTTACATAATATATAAAACAGTTGTGTTGGATCAAAAACTGAACCTGATTTTAGGTTAGGCCTACAATGAACCAAAACATGTTTATTTGCAACCAATTTATAATCATGTTTTTTTCAAATTCTTCACAACTATCAGTTTTTTAGATTAGGTAAAAGCAAACAAAAGGTTTACTGTATTACCTATAAAGGTTTACAAACTATAAATCTAAATTTGTGTAGTATATTCTTAAGTGGCATAAAAACCATTTTACAATTCGATTACTTAAGTCAATGTAATGAAATGGAATAACTTTAAATTAAATCAAGCAATAGCGAAGCATTGCTGGGTCCACTAGTTAATAATAAAAGTGCCCTAACCATGCCGTTACTCTTAAGTTTTGTGTAATAATCACTAGAGTTTGATGAATTCCCGTGGGCACAAATTTTAAACGATTTATTTAAGAGCCATAATCTTCTCTTCTTTGATCTAGCCATGCTGCTATTCCAAAATATTTATGTTAACTGAACTCGTTGTATGAATAGGTAATATTCTATGGTCCGTGAAATGTTAGTACAAAGCCTCCGAAAAACCTAATGTTAGTACAAAATAGTTTTCTCTCTAGATAATAATAATCTTATCTTCTAAAGCGAGAGATAATTGTTTGTCTGCTAAATGGATCTGGAATCTCCGTCTAAGGATTTTTCATTTTTTGATTTTATATGGGGCTTTTGGCCACGAGAAATCGATTGGAAATGGTCACCAGTCTGGGAAAATTCGTTTTCTACGTCTTTTTATTAAATTAAAAAGTGAAATTTGTCCATTTTAAACAATACAAAGCACAGCTGATGCAAATGTTTTCAATGCCATTACAATAATCATCTGCTTTCTTTTAAACTGTATATTTTATTAGAGGTAAGCCTAATGTTGTATCTATTTATAGTTACCATGGCAACGAATACTTCTGCTAAATAAACTTATTTAGTTGTTTAATGTTATAGGCCTAACCTAAACGATGTTCACGGAAATTTGCAATAATAGTTATTGACGTGAGCGAACTAGGCCCTAGGCATAAATCGATATTGAAATATTAAACTTTAATTTAGGCCTGACTTATTTCTGAGGCATAGCGTTGAGATTATGGTTAATCCTTTAAACTGTATTTTTATTACAGGTAAGCCTAATGTTGTATATACCCTTTATTTAGTTGTTTAATGTTATAGGCCTAACCTCAAAACTCAATAATCCAATATTTATTATTGAAATCATAGCCCTGCTTATAATCGAGCTTTAGCTCGGTCTCCTGGTACTAATATTTATTAGTAATCTCCTACTAAATCACCTCTCCTATCCCACCTACAATTATGAAGTCACAGTGAATCTGTTTAATAATTTAAATATGTTTGTGAGAAAGTATGTGCCAGTTCCTGGTACAGTTTATTATTATATAGATTAAAAAATCATACTTGTACTGAAAAAGTAGTTTTCCTGAAACTTGTATAGTAGTCAAACATAAGTAATAACAGACTATCCAAACTCAAACATTCACCATATTTAGTAGATTTATTAAAAATCTCAGGCTTGGAACAAAAAATGTTGGGAAGGAAAAGACTAAAATGTCAAAGTAAAAAGTGTTTATTGTTTTAATAACAATAATACATAGTAATATTACCAATGAATACACAACATTGATATTACAGCTATATCTCAGCCTTTGTCTTCGTAGTACATTGTAACAAAATAGTACAAGCTCAGGTTAACTGTAAAACTTAAGGACCTATTGAGGTACGTAAACATAAAAGAATAAAAGCAAAGTGATTAAACATACCTTAAAACTGAATACTGAAAAAAACTAGTAGAAAGTTCATTTAGTTGCAATCAAAGTATGCTAACTTAAATTAATGAAACCATTAATTTTAATGGTGTCAATCTAAGAATAGAAGTTGTTCTGAAAACATTTTTTCTGCCACTGTAGTACTTCATTTAAAATAATTAATTTTGAATAATGATGAAATGAAGTGTACAGTAAGAATAGTACGAAATACAACAAATGTGGAAGTAAATATTAACAATATATTATATGACAACCATATTTAAAATATTTAAAAAAAAGAGAAAATATGTCAAATTCGGGAAAAGTCCCATATTATCCCAAAATCCCACAAGCAGCCAAATTATCCCATATTTGGGATAAAAATCCCACAATTGGAAACACTGTGTACGGTGTAAGAGCGGCAGACAGCGGGCTGGGAGGGTGGGTTCATAGTGACGTCACTGATTCGTGAGTCTACTGCGCAGCCTACTCATGACCCCTACCGTGTATTCTAGTACCCGTGGTTGAAACCCTAAAACATAAAAACTTACTTTTGGAAAGTCGCTTAACTCACGTCAGCGGTTCAGCTGCGTGATCGAATTATTGTATTTATCTCCAAATCATGAAAAGCTAAAGCCCTTTAAAAATCTAAATTTCAAGTCCCGTTTTCACAAAAACGGTTGGTTATATAAAAAAAACGTAAATAATAAAAATTCTTAAAATTATGTATAAAACTAGTAAGCTCCCGTGAAAAATCACAGGCTGATTAATTAGGTACACATCAGAAATACATCATTTAAAAACAAACTATTAAAAAACAACATTAAGGAATAATTATCTAGGCCTACATAACTATGTTGACGGGGATTTTAACTCGGTAAATGTGTACAATAATAAGGATTATAAAACTGTAGGCCTACTTGTTAAACAGTTTTATTTACATACGATATTATATTTAAAGAACGATAAAAATACCATCTTTTAATTGCTTTTTAATTCATATTGATAGATCAAACGATTTAGAAGTTATTAATATTATAGTGAAGAAATTAATAATAGAATATTTTTATATGTTATACGAAGATGTGCGAATGTTTCAAAAGTTAAACAATTACTAGGGGAGACCCCTGCGTGCTCTGCACGCCAACCCCCAATGGAACCTTCTAAAAACAAATGTTATGTTTTATTTATAATATAGTTGTACGATTAATAATAACCTCAAAAATAAGATGATAAATAATGACAAATGTTCAAATCAAATTATTTCTTATATTTGATAACAGCAGTTATAATAATGGTTAAAAGAACCAGCAAGGCTCAGGTCTACAGTTTAAACCCCTAACCTAAAAGTTAGAAATACAAAAATAATTGCTTCAAATTTTTAAATCAGCTGTTAGTGGAAATATTGGAACAAACAGCTATATATATATTATCTGTTAGTTTATTCAATTGGTTGCTATGGTAATAAATGTAAATACATGTGTTGGTTTATCATTCTAAGCCTAACCTAAGAATTTTTTCCAACTAAATAAAAAGCCTATACACCAACAATAACATGACCTAAATCAAATCATCTATTGACATTTGAGTAAGTTTAAAGTAAAGAACTTATTTATTTGAAACTCAATTATCAGCTGTTTAAAATCAAATTACAGTATTTCCTATTTAGCCTAGTTGTAGCATAGGCTACTGATGCATTTTTAAAACTCGGAATAAAACTAAAATAAAAGTGTAAATCAAATATTTAGCTTCACAGTGACTTAGAACTGGAAATTATCTTTTAAATAAAAAAAGAATCATCAAAATAGGTTAAGTATTAACTTCAGGAAGTGAGTGAACTAAAATCAGGAAATTTTTAAATATATAGATATCTCTTCTTTAAATTTGAATAAACAAATTGGTGATAAAATGTTGTATTTATATACAGTTAATAACCTCAAAGCAAATATTGTAACGTATATTATTATAGCATTCATTAGTTCCATAAATCATATTTGAAACTATCAACTTCACAAGAAATTATAACGATTGAAGTTGTAAACATAACCCCAAAGTATAATCTTTGGTAGGTTTGTTTTAGTATTAGAGATGATGGGTGAAATCAGCTATTATATTATAATGTTATTCACGTACGTACGTACGGACGTACACTCGCTTTTATAGGAGTTGATTTGAAAAAATCAATACAAAATAGGGATTTCTATAAGAAATTCTAAAGTTGGCCTCCATTTTACAAAAACGTTTATCTATACTCATATTATAAAGAGGTAAAGTTTGTTTGTTTGTTTGTGTGTTTGTTTGTTTGTTTGTATGTAGGGGATAATCTCTGGCACTACACAACCGATTGAAAAAACGGTTTTACTAATAAAAAGCTACACTATCCCCGAGTAACATAGGCTATAATTCATTTCGATAAAAACCTTTTTTATTCCAACATTTGTAAATTTAATCGTAAAAAATTCTTTGGTTAGGCCCAGAATGATAAATCAACACATGTATTTACATTTATTACCATAGCAACCAATTGATAACATATAATATAGCTGTTAGCTCCAATATTTCCATTAACAGCTGATTTCAAAATTTGAAGCAATTATTGTTGTATTTCTAGCTTTTAGGTTAGGATTTTTAAGTGTAGACCTGAGCTTTGCTGGTTCTTTTAACCATTATTATAACTGATGTTATAAAATATAAGAAATAATTTAATTTGAACATTTGACATTATTTACCATCTTAGTTTTGAGGTTATTATTAATCCTACACCTTTATTATAAATAAAACAGAACATATGTTTTTAGAAGGTTCCATTGGGGGTTGGCGTGCGGAGCACGCAGGGGTCTCCCCTAGTACTGTTATAATTTTAAAGCCAAAAACCTTACACAAAAGTAACGATTTTTCTAAACTCTGGTAGAAGGCGAGAAATCCAGCCGTTTCCATGTTTTTTACACACTATGTTTATATGAATTAGCAAAGGAATGGATTTGAAAGAATCAAAAGTAAAAGAGAACACTGGAAGTTTAAAGTAGTGTGACAGAACATTGAGAGTCCACCACATATTTAGTTCACAAGGCTGCGTACGGCGATCATATTAGAAAATATGTTTTCTTCAGTGTAAGAATAAATAGCCCATTCGGAGCATCGTGGAGAGCATTAAATCGAAATTTAATTACCATATATGTTATGTTGAACAACCAAGACATAGATTGAAAAAATTAGAGCAGCTGAGTCTGCCATTCATCACTTAACATACGGAAATCTTTGTTTGCAATTAAAAAATAGGGCATATTTTAAGGATGATATTAATATAAATGTAATTAGATGGATTTTTAAATGTCGAGGTGAACTACTTCATTTAAATTATAAACCATGGATAAAAAATATAAATTATAATTGCTCACTATGCAATCTGGGAGAAAGTGAAAATGTTTTTCACTTTGTGGCTAGGTGCCCAATGTTGAGAGAAATCAGAATAAGTTGGTTTAAGTTGCCGGAGTTAACCAGAGATAGGTTTTTGAGTTATTTAAATGGTGAGGATTGGGTGCGGCTTGTAGGATATCTGAGGCAGGCTTGGATGTACAGATGGAATTTGATAAATGAGTTCAATTATTGAATTGTAGGCCTATAGCTGGGGTTAGGGTGGGGGGGGGGGTGTAAGAGTTTACATTCAAAATAGGTGAATAATTTGTTATTGTATTATCTTTGCAATTATTATTATTTTTATGTATATTTTAGTATAGGGGCATTATTTGCTATTGGGTTATAATGCATTTATTATTGTTTATTTTTTATGTATATTTTAGTATAGGTGCATAATTTGTTATTGTGTTGTCTTTGCAATTATTATTATGTTTGTTTTTTATATGTTTGTGTTACTATTGTCAACTTAAATAAGTTAAGAAATTTGTATTAATGTTAATTGTGAGAGAGTGGTGTGCCAACCGGGCAAGACGGTCGTATGACCATTGCACTCTTAATGCGAGTTAGGAAGGTTCTCATTTTTGTTTATGGTTTTATATATATGAATAAAGCATGTTTTCATTTCATTTCATAGATTGAATAAATCCAAGAATTATCATTTATCGTAATACGTTTTCTAGTTTTTGTTTAATTCCGGTAAATCAAGTAGGACTAACTAAACTAAGTACTGTTATTGCCTTAGCCCCCCCCCCACCCACCTTTACACCCCTCCGAGGTCAAATCCCGAGGTACCAAGACCATTACTCCTCCGAACGTGTTTTCCTTTTATTTTTTCACCAAGATTTTTTCCACTTATCCTTGCCAAGGGTGGGCGCGGGGGTGGGTTTCCGTGATTAATAGACCAACACATCAGGGAAACTGTCGGGGGATGATAGGCCTACTTTAGGGATGCTCCATTAATTCTATTGTCCGTCTGAATTAAAATATATAAATAAATGTTTATATTTATACATATTTATTTAGGGATTATCATGTATATTTCTGGAATTATTCTACGTCTAACGGGAAAGCAATGTTTTGCGGTATTTCTAAATTTTATCTAATGCTTTACTTTCTAAGGCCCGGTTCTACAATCTCCCGACAAGTTCCAGGTAGAGCTATCCTCCCGATAAGTTGAAAGAAGGTGTTCTACAATCTCCCGATAGCCCTTGTCGGCAGGATAAACTTGGCTATCCTACCGATAAAGTTGTCGGCTACTTGAAGCACCCGATAAGAAGTTATCGGCAAGATAAATGTACAGAATAGGTTAGAAATGTACACGATGATTGAAACAATGCTTTATTTATGAAGATTTTATTGACATTTTTGGTGAAGATGGCGATGAAAAATAGTTCATTTGATTGTCCAGTCCAAAAATAATAAAGTCTTTAAAAGACAAGGTTTGGAATTTGGATTTTTTTTGTATTTTTTTTATTATTTTAGGTTAACGAAGGAAACAGTTAGCTTCCTTCTAGAAATTATTGGAGAAAAATAACCTAAAAATTGTATAAATAGCAACAATAAATAATAACGTACAACGTAAGTTAGTAATAATGTTATAAGGTTTATTTTATTGAAACTACAACCAATGACTACATATAAATTGAAAGCAATTTATTTAATTGATAAATAATTTATTTATCAATTTATTTTTTCCACTTTGATAAATAAAAACAACTCCAATGCACCTTTAGTGCATTTTATAATTAAATTTTGTTTCAGAAACGTTCTAGAAGTTTGGGAAGTTTTTTTGGGGGTTTGTATGCTTTTGGTTGTTCCGTTGTTCGTTGTTTCATTGCAAATAATTTTTCAGCCATTAACAAGACATCCACGTATTATGCCTTCAGCTTTTACATTCCAAGGCTAGTTCGTTATTCAGTCACTAAGATGCGTTCCTTAACCGTATTTCGACCAATCACAATCGACAAAGTGTACCAACCTACATGTAAAATTGTGAATCTAACGGGTAAGTTCCTGGTAGTTATCAGAGATAAAAACCCATTGTAGAACGCAATATACTTGTCGGGTAGATTTGTCGGCAGGTTAAATTTATCCGGCGGGAAACTATCGGGAACTTTATCGGGAGATTGTAGAACCGGGCCTATGTAGCACATCTTTAAAAAATTTGTTACTATGAGCGAAATATTTGTTCAACAATCTCACTTCTAGTACATAACATGACTATGAAGGTCGGTGAAGCCAACTCCAATTGTCGAACCTAATACCTTTAAGAAGGAGATCTCTTATCCTATCTGAGTTGTATAGACTACACACAGTTTTTATAAAGTTCAGGTTATACAACCAGAGTTATAATAGCCATAATTTAAAAACCTATAAAAAGGTACTGTATTATTAAAATATTTGTTTGTGAGTTGAGCCGTTGTTAAACTTTGAATAGTTTAAATGGCCACAATATTGAAACGAATGAACCGCCGTGGTTTATTTATTTATAACTAGGGGAAACCCCTGCGTGCTGTTATGTTTTCTTTATAATAAAGGTGTAGGATTAATAATAACCCCAAAGCCAAGATGGTAAATGTTAAATGTTCAAATCAAATTATTTCGTGAATTTTATAACATCAGTTATAATAAAGGTTAAAAGAACCAGCAAGGTTTAGGTCTACACTTTAACAAAAACCTAACCTAAAAGTTAGAAATACAAATAATTGTTTCAAAGTGTAAAATCAGCTGTTAATGGAAATATTGCAGCAAAAAGCTGTTTTATCTGTTATTTCATTCAATTGGTTGCTATGGTAATGAATGTAGGCCTAAATATATTCAAGAAATATGTGTTGGTTCACCTAAAAAATTTTTCCGACTAAATTTACAAATATTAAAATAGAAAATGTTTTTATCAAAATGATTTATACCCTATGTTACTCAGGGATAGTGTAGCTTTTTATTAGTAATATTCTTTTTTTAATTGGTTCAGTAGTTACAGAGATTACCCCCTACATGCAAATAAACAAATATTACCTCTTTATCATATTAGTAGTATTGATAAGAACTTTCTGTCACTAACAACTATAACGAATTTCAAATGTCGTAACATGTTCTCAATCTACTTTTCATAACGTTAACATAAAACAAAGTAACGTTGTTAGTGGAGGGGTAAAAACAATGCGAATGGATTGTGCAATACCCACTGTACTGCAAGCGTTAGGCCGGAACTTGCACTGGAGCACTGCCGTCCGCCTTAATAGGCCACTGAAGGTAGACAAAAAAAAGGGAGCAAACCTCGAAATTTTCCCACTGATTTCAGTTTTTTGCCCGAAACTCCTAAAAGGGTGCTTCCTATGGAAAAAGTCACTCTATTCGTTTTTGAAGCTGTGATCATCTATACTAATATTATAAAGAGGTCAAGTTTATTTGTTTGTTTGTATGTAGGGGGTAATCTCTGACACTACTGAACCGATTGAAAAAATAGTTTTACTAATAAAAATCTACACTATCCCTGAGTAACACAGGCTATAATTCATTTCGATAAAAACCTTTTTTTATTTCAATATTTGTAAATTTAGTCGGAAAAATTCTTAGGTTAAGCCTAGAATGATAAACCAACACATGTATTTACATTTATTACTGTAGCAAGCAATTGAATAAAATAACAGATAAAACAGCTGTTTGCTCCAATATTTCTATTAACAGCTGATTTCAAACTTTCAAGGAATTATTTTTGTATTTTTAGCTTTTAGGTTGGGGTTTTATAGTGTAGACCTGAGACTTGCTGGTTATTTTAACATTTATTATAACTGCTGTTATAAAATATACGATATAATTTGATTTGAACATTTTACATTATTTACCATGTTAGCTTTGGGGTTATTATTAATCCTACACCTTTATTATAAAGAAAACAACATGATTATGTGTATAGAAGGTTCCAACGGGGTTGGCGTGCGGAGCACGCAGGGGTTTCCCCTAGTAATATTATAAAGAGGTAAAGTTTGTTTTTTGTTTGTTTGTTTGTATGTAGGGGGTAATCTCTGGCACGACTGAACCGATTGAAAAAATAGTTTTACTAATAAAAAGGTTCACTATCCCTGAGTAACATAGGCTATAATTCATTTCGATAAAAAACCTTTTTTATTTCAATATTTGTAAATTTAGTCGGAAAAAATTCTTAGGTTAGGCCTAGAATGATAAACCAACACATGTATTTACATTTATTACCATAGCAACCAATTGAATAAAATAACAGATAATATAGCTGTTAGCTCCCATATTTCCATTAACAGCTGATTTCAAAATTATTGTATTTCTAGCTTTTTAGGTTAGGGTTTTAACGGTTAGACCTGAGCCTTGCTGGTTCTTTTAACCATTGGGGGTTGGCGTGCGGAGCACGCAGGTGTCTTTTCTAGTTTCCTATAATCTGATCTCAACCCCAGTTTTTTAAGTCCAATAAATTTCAAGATTCAGGACCTCAAAATTCGTTTTTCAAAAAGTGCAAAATTTCAGATTTTGTCGTCTGTAGGGCTAAATATTGGCTGTAATACTCATTCTACGAGAAAATGTATTGGAAACGAAGTTGTTGAGAAAATATGTACCTTTCTCGAAGTCTGTAGGCCAAACAGGTATCTCGTTATCTTAGAAAAACAGAAATGGGTTAAATCGGGGCAGGGACAGATCGGAGCCTGAGTGAGTATTTTAATTGCCAGTGGGAAAATTTCGAGGTTTTTCGAGCACCACGAAGTTAGCACAAGACTGCAAACTTAGTTTTACACTACTGGTAGGCACCCTAAAAACATACCAAAAAATCAGAAACATGTGAATTCATCCGATGTTGGAAGTCTTACGTCAATGGTCTATAATGCGGTTAAACCTATTCAAACCAGTACTCCTTCAAGAATTCTATTTTAAAACATCCAACACCCACTGACACTAAAGTTTCCAATATAACTCTTAAACTATCCCAACTTGACTTTTAATCTAACAACTCCCTTGTACTGTACAGCACAGAGCACACTAATTAAAGGATAAGTGAACAATTATCTTCAGTTTAAACTCTTGTAAGTTTTAATTGTGGAAAGATACATTTCCCTTTGTACAGTTTAAATATCCACTTAGATCGACAGAGGTCTTATTTTTGCCAACTATTTCCTCGGAGGAAACGAACCGCGAGAGCAATAAGACCCCCCCCCCCACCGCCCCCACCCACGAATAAAGTCCGACTTTTTGGTTACGTTAATTTAAGTTAATTAAAGAAAGTCTTCTTAAGAAGGGGGAAAAGGATGCATGGCTAATCTTGGAACAAATTAATTGCTTCGGCATAAGTAATTGTGGTGGCTGGAAGGGGCGCAATGAGGGGGTAGCTTTTTCTTAGCGTTATACTTTGACTCCTACCCTTTTCCCGCCCATTAACTTATTAGGACCTCCTCTTGACATTTTATACCCCCCCCCCCCCCTTCCAGTTAACTTTAAAAGTTTGTCAACTTCAAGTTCTTAAGTCGAAATCTCTTTGCACAAATTGTGTGACCGATGATTCCCTTTTTTCAGCCCGGAGATCAAAGACTAAGTTTAGCGGGATTTTAATTGGGATCAGAGCGGATCGATTGACTGCCGGACTGTACGGAACAATAAATTTGTTGGAAAAGGTCGTGAGTGTATTACTTTAAGGGTGCGCTGCAACTCTGCCAAATGCATCTGGTTTCCATAAGAGTAATGTTAAATTTAAACACGTTTACTAAATTCAGTTTTTTCTCACACTTGTCATTTACAACTCGTTTAAAGCAGTGGTTCTCAAACGTTTTTTCTTCTTTTTATCCGAGGAAAATGATTAAACGACTTGTTTTAATTTTTTCTAGAAAACATATTATGATTACGTTGTTGTAGAATTGTACGATATTTGTAGGTAACTATACAGGTGTTTATTAACGCTATATCGCGATACAGATCAGTCGATTGGTTAAAGACGCTCGTCCAGTCTTTTTATCTCCGCTATACGCTACTCCCCCGCATTTATTAGTAAAGTCGTCGATGGAATATCCTACAAAATCTAATTAATCCACCGTATCATATGGTTGAATAACCCGTAGAGGTTCCCATCTTGTACCATAGTGAATCATGCTTAATGGAATGTAAAGACCTTATTAGCGAATGTCCATAGGAAAGATGAGCTATCGTAGTGACCCTTATGGTGAGACCTAAGTGCGGGAGTGGTAAATGAGCACCGATCATGGTCCCCAGAACAAACTTTGGGGTATCAATAAAACGTGTATAATACCGGGTGTCCCATAAAGGCCCCCCCTTTAATTTTTGAACGACTGTACATTTTCAAACAATATTTGGTAAATGTTACTAACATAAGTCACAGTACTTTTTTAAGTGGTTTAGGGTGTCAACACTCATCCCTAAATAGGGGTTGCTGGGGGTAGTTTTTTTATTTTCAAATAGCAGCCTCTAGCAAGTTGCATATCATTTTAACGAGGGTAAAAAAAGAAAATGAATGCCGCGAACTAGACCTCTCTATGACTTCTTAAACTAAAGTTATGGTACAAAATGTATCACCGTAATTAGATTGTTGAACTATCCCCCATTAAAAATAACAGCAAACTCTAAAATTTAACAACTAAGCTCTAGAGTGACCGTTGTCAGGAAACATTTTCAGTGTCCTTAGCTTAAGTCGTACACTGTTATTTTTAGTAACATTTACCAAAGATTGCTTGAAAATTTACAGTCGTTCAAAAATTAAAGAGGGGGGACTTTTATGGGACACCCGGTATATATATATATATATGTGTTCGCACTCTACGTCCGATTTGGTCCAAATTGTGTACACACGTTGGTTGTCTAAGACGCTCGGACGATTTCGTTAGCTAAAAAATCCCAAAACAGGAACCATGTTTTTTGACAGGAAGTAAATTTTTTGAGATTTTTCGAAGTCTACTAGAATAATTATTTGTTTAGATTAATTTAAAAAAGTAAATACAGGAAGTTATTCTGCACTTTTTGTTTTTTTACACGACCTTATAGCGCGTCTGGGTTTCAAAAAAATCTATCAAAACGTAAAATACCGTAAACGTACTAGGTTAAAATCCACGGGGGGAGGTCGACAGCCGGGATGCCAGCTCGCGGAGTAAGTTTATAAGCAACGAGCTAAGTGAAGCTGTCCATAATTCGAGCCCGAAAGCTCGAGGTGCAAACTCCCAAAGCAAGCTATTCCGATGCGAGCGGAACGAAGCAACGCGTGAGCCGGGGCCGCCTTCGTGGGTAGACCAATTTCCCAAATAGTTGGTTGAAACCCTAAAACATACAAACTTAATTTTGGAAATTGACTCAGTGGTTCAGCTGCTTGATCAAACTATGGAAATTCACGAAGTGCGACAAAAATTTCGTAATTCGTTCCAATTTCTATATAGGTGTTCTAAAAAATTGTTTTAAATATATCAGTTATTCATTTGAGAACATTGAATCTAATTTGAGAGTTATAGTATTCCCTTAAAGCCCGTTCTCAAAAATCACACCCAAATCTGTAAACTGAAAGACAACACTGTAACCCACGTGACACTTAACTACAACTGAGATGTGTTGGTAAGTCAATTGGGAAGGACTTTGTGTAGTTGTCAATTAATGTGTCGATAACACTTTTCTTACTAGCGAATTTCTATAGGACAGATGAGCTATTGAAGTGACACTTAAGCTACTCCTAAGGTCGGGAGTAGTAAATGAGCACAGATCATGGTCCACAAAAACACGTTTTGGGTTGTCATTAAAAATTGTATATGTGTGTTCGCACTCTAACGGACGCATTTTAAGTCCGATTTGGTCCAAGTTTGATACACACGTTGGTTTTCTAAGTCAGTTGAACGAGTTAGTTAGCCACAAAAATCCAACAACCGGAAGCAAGGGTTTTAACCAGAAGTACCGGTAACTATTTTTTTGAGATTTTTCGTACCAGAATGGAACTTTTTAGAGTTTTATCTAAAAAAATAAATATATGATGTTATTCTGCACATTTTGCTTTTTTAAACGATCTTAAAACTCGCTTTCTTTCTCCCAAAACGTAAAATATCATAAAAGTACCCGGTTCAAATCCACGTGTGGGATTTTACCGTGGGGACATCTTATGATCCGAGGCCCAACGGCCGGGTTTGTATAGTCTGCGAGCAAAGCGAACCTGTCCATAACCCGCAAGGCCGAAGGGCAAATTCGCAAAGCGAGTGCAACGAAGGAGTGCGTGAGTCGAAGCTGGAGGCTTAGGTGCAAACAATTTCTACTAATATATTTCAACACACAGGCCTTCATGAGTAGATCAATTTCCCAAATAGTTGGTTGAAACCCTAAATAAAAACTTAATTTTGGAAATTCGCTCAACTCACGTCAGCGGTTCAGCTGCGTGGTCGAATTATTTCAGTTTTACATCTGTGATTAAATGCATCACGTGGCTGTGACACGCACACACGAATAAACTATAAACGCTGCTTTTATATAAATATTTGGAATATCTAAATTTGTGTTAAGCATGCGAACGCAGCTTACATGCAAACAGTCAACCAGGTCCAGGCAAAAACACAAGGGTGTTTACCATTTATTTAAATTTCTAAAAACTGAAGCTCCTTAACAGAATAACTTCTAACCCACCAGAGACCCTGGACCCCACCTGAAGCAGGCTATTCCCAGTAATGCAAATTTATTTTATATCCCTTCTCAACCCTCGGTGAAACTCTCTCCGTGCTAATGTGTCTACTATTGTATTCTCTTAACAGGTTCTCGGAGATTTTCCAAGTGTAATTTGATGTTTAGCTTGTTGTTCGATCCCGCCAGTATTTATTTATACAGGGTGTCCCATAAGTAAAGTGCCAAACTTCGGGGAATGGTTCTATGAGTAAAAATAAGGAAAAAGGTTCATATAAACACAGACCCGAAAACGCTCCATTTTCTAGATATCCGCCATTTTGTTTTTTGTACAAAATAATTCTTATCTAGAGAACGATTTGACTGATTGAGTTCAAACTTGGCATGAAGTTTAACCTAACAATGATATATCGCAAGAAAAATAATTCGACCACGCAGCTGGACCGCTGACGTGAGTTGAGCGAATTTCCAAAATCAAGTTTATAGGCCTATGTTTTAGGGTTTCAACCAACAATTGGGGAAATAGGTCTACTCAAGAAGGCGTTGAACAGCTGTCTGTGTGTAGGCAATATATTAGTAGAATTTGTTTGCGCCTAATGGCCTCGCGAGTTTGCACACTTGGCTTCGAACCGGGTACTTTTATGGTATTTTACGTTTTGATCGATTTTGGGGGAACCAAGCGAGCTATAAGGTCGCGTAAAAAAACAAAATGTGCAGAATAACACCTTACATTTATATTTTTAGAAAAAACTCTAAAAAAATGTAATTCTCGTAGCAAAAATAAAAAAAAGTTACTTCCGGTCAAAAACGTACTTCCGGTTGTTGGATTTTTTTGGCTAACGAACTCGTCCGAGCCACATAGACAACCAACATGTGTACCAAATTTGAACCAAATCGGACTTAAAATACGGCCGCTAGAGTGCGAACACATATATACATATATATATATATAAAAAAAAATTTTTTAACCCCCAAAACGTGTTCTGGGGACCATGGTCGGTGCTCATTTGCTACTCCCGACCTTGGGTCTCACCATAAGGGCCACTGCAATAGCTCATTTTTCCTATGGAAATTCGCTAATAAGCGATTAAATCCAATCATGAGTTTCAAAATGGCGGCTGTTTGAAGATTTCAAACCTAAATGGGTCGCCGGAATACTACCCCTCGGAAAACCCCCCCCCCCAAGGGGGTTCCTGCGTCTTTTGGCGGAAGGAGAGGGGGGGGGGGGGGGGGGGCAGTTTTCCAGTCACGCACACTCAAGTTTCGATGCGTTTTTTGTCTACATGACTATGAGGCAACCTTAACTATCTAGTAACCTTGATATAATTAGAATAAAAAAAAACTAGAGGACTAACCTAAACTGTTTAGTCACAGTATGTTTTCCGATAACAGTGTAATTATAATATTTGTATAATTATAATATTTCGTCGTATTATCACTTTATATAATTAGAATTAAAAATAATTCGACCACGCAGCTGGACCGCTGACGTGAGTTGAGCAAATTTCCAAAATTAAATTTATAGGCCTATGTTTTAGGGCTTCAACAAACAATTTGGGAAATAAGTCTACTCACGACGGTGCTGAATAGCTGCAAAATACTTCGCACGCCAAACCGCATATTGGGAGTGTCTTCAATATTCAAAGCATTGCGTGCTTCGCACGCCAACCCCCGTATTGGGAGTATCTTAAATACACAATGGCTTTAAACCGGGTACTTTTATGGTATTTTACGTTTTCATCGATTTTGGGGGAACCAAGCGAGCTATAAGGTCGCGTAAAAAAATAAAATGTGCAGAATAACATCCTACATTTATATTTTTAGAAAACACTCTAAAGAATTTTCATTCTCGTAGTAAAAATGTCAAAAAATAGTTACTTCCGGTCAAAAAACGTACTTCCGGTTGTTGGATTTTTTTGGTTAACGAACTCGTCCGAGCGACGTAGACAACCAACACGTGTACCAAATTTGAACCAAATCGGACTTAAAATGCGGCCGTTAGAGTGCGAACACATATATACAAATATATATACATCATTATATATATATGAATTTTAATGACACCCAAAAACGTGTTCTAGGGACCATGATCGGTGCTCATTTGCTACTCCCGACCTCGGGTCTTACCATAAGGGCCACTGCAATAGCTCATTTTTCCTATGGAAATTCGCTAAAAACTAGAGGACTAACCTAAACTGTTTAGTCACAGTATGTTGCCGATAACAGTATAATTGTAGGAGCATGCTTGGGGTGGTAGTTTTCCGGGGGGGGAGTATTCCGGGCATCCCCACCTAAATTACTCAAAACTCAAATTAAGAAAAAATGTCAAGACACCTTTTTTGTAGCCTTTTTGATTCTCTGTCGGATGGTGTAACTCTGTCAAAACAATCTGATGAAGGATAATAGAGTCAAGTTATGTGTAATAATTGGTTTATTCAACCCGGAATCCTGTACCAAAACAGTAAACACTGCAATATTGTATGCACAAAAGTGCAAATGCTGTCATTATCTTTAACTTAGCTTGCACAGTGATTTGGTGTTTACTTTGGACCCAGGAACAATCCAAAAAATACGAGACAAGAGTTACGAAACACCCTGTGTAGCCTAGGTGAACCTAACCTACCACGACAATGTTTACTGACTGTAACATTTTACAATCTCCAAACATATGTTTTCACCCAACAGCTGATTACATTGATAGAATTTCGAGGTTATGTCAACACCATACTATACAACAAACTCAAATAATGTTTTATTGTAGATATATATTAAAAAAAAAAACGACAATACGCCAAGAAATTGGCACTGCCGACCTAATATCATTTACGACGATATCGTCAGCCATGCCAAATTATAAAGTACACAACTATTGTAGATTGAAACGTCCGAATGTAAGAAGTTTAATGGCTGGAAAAGCACTTCAGTGGAGCTAATATGACTACAGTTTTAATCATTTCAAAGCTTGTTAAATCTACAGTCCTGTCGCTTCTGCCATAACAATAATGTCACTTAGAATGTAATTATTCATCTACAAGAATGTCTTTGTCGTCGAGATAGTAGCCTATATATATATCTGATGTCCAGGAAACAAATAACATCTGTAGCGTTAGAAAATGTTAGCGTTCGAGAGAAAAAATTGATTATTTCAATTTCGAGAATGAACTGGAATGGACATTTTTTAAATAATACTAGCTGACCCGGCAATGTTTCGCTATTGCTTAATTTGAAACTTTGAAAGACTGTAATTCGTATCCCTGAGGGCCGATGTAAATTATAATGGGATTCTGCTCATTGCTTGATTTACCTAACCTAAAATTATATTCAGTTTTTGATCCAAATCAGTTGTTGATCAAAATCAGCTGTTGATCAAAATCAGCTGTTTTAAGCTTTTCATACGAACAGCTGTTTCTGATAAAATCAAAAGAAATATTTCTTCTTCTTCCTTAAGATTGGCCTTCCATAAGATTAACATTGAAACTTTGAGGGCCACTGGGGCGTAGCCCTAATGTCCTAGGACTTTGGTAAATGGCCTAAAACCTTCCCAGGGTTAACCTGCGTTACTATGCAAAATTTCAAAGCAATCGGATGGACGGTTTGGTAACGCATAAAGGACAAACATACAGACAAACTTACAAACAGACATACATTGAATTTTATATATATAGATGAAAGGTGTATGTAACAAAGTGAAGGTAAAATTGTATCCAAACGCAGATTGAAAAGTCTTTCACTGTTAAATAATTCGATCACGCAGCTGAACCCCTAACGTGAGTTGAGCGAATTTCCACAATTAAGTTTATATTTATTAGTGTTTCAACCATCTGGGAATTGGTCTACTCATGAAAGCCTGCAGTATGAAATATCGTACATTAGTAGTAGTACCCCGGGCTCACGTACTGATCCGTTCCCTTTTGCGATTTTGCATCTTCCCCTACACTCGATTCCATGTTAACCGACTGTCGTAAGGATAACATGGGTTAAGGGCGCTCTGTACTGCACGGTGAACGTGGAATCGGGTGTAGTAAGAGTAAGTAATAAATATCATTATTATTATTAGCTAGAGAGAAAACTATTCGATCGATTTCGAACAAATTTGCACCAAACACTTCAATTGGACTTTAGAGTGCAAACGCATATATATACAGTTTTTAATGACACCCCAAAACGTGTTCTATTACCCATGATCGGTGCTCATTTACTGCTCCCGACCTTAGGTCTCACCATAAGGTTCACTGCAATAGATCAACTTTATTACGGAAATCCGCAAATAATAGACCAGTTGCTTTAACCTGAAGAACCGTCACAACGGTACCCAGGCTTTTAACTCGCCTTCAACTTAGTACAATAAATACAGAACCAAACGACCGTACGGAACGCTTTCCGAGTCATAACAATTACTCGAAATTGTCCGCGGTAACATCAATTAAAAGGTAGAACGAAGGGGCGCGAATATTCTATGCAAAACTGGAAAAACCTCGACGGAAAGGGAAAAACGGAATAATGTTTGAAAACGAAGGAATTAAGAAGGGTTGAATCAGTCTGTAAATACACTTTTATATCCGATGTAAGGGTTGGGGGAGTTTTGGGGGTGGGGGGAAGACTTATGCTGAGTGAGTTAACAAATTTGATTCTTGCTTTTGATAAAGTTTTGTTTTTCCCTCTACCTCACGTCCCCTGGAAATCACTTACGCCTAAAGATTGTTGAAAAGTTACCCCCCCCCCCCCCCCCCCCCACCCCCCACACTTTTGTTTTGCTAATCTTCTTTTGTTTAAACAAAAAGTAAAGTATTTGGCTTTTGTTTGAATCACCTTACGCTCAGCTTAATCATTTTAGCTGTGTTTTTAATACAATTACAGTTCGTTTTGCCGTTCCTATTTAACAGGATTATGACGTGTTATTGTTGCAACTTCCAGCATAGTGTAGGCCTACAATGTTATTGTTATAGGAAACTAGCGGACCCGGCAATGCTTCGCTATTGCTTGGTTTAGTTTTAATGGTAGCTATCACATTCCATCTCTTTGACTTGCGAAATCGAATTGCAAATGCTTTTTTAAGTCAATTAAGAATAATATTAAATAATTTTAGTTTAATAGTTTGTAGGAATTTAGTATAATTTATTTTTATTTTATAGGGGTAGCTACCCCATTTGAATAGAATTGTTTGAAGAGACCATATTATCTAAAAAATCCTTTTTATCATTGAGTTAAGGAGAACTGCGAAAATAATTCTGGCTTAAAGTAGTTTCCATGATCACTTTCCCTGAATGTAGTAATCACCAAATTGGAACCGCCGCCATCTTGAAACGGATTACTTCGGCAATATAAAATTTTGCACATTTGTGTCAACCAATGTGATAAACATGTGTGCTGAGTTTAAGGGTCTTCTATACCTTGCGTAAAGCAGTAAAAATATGCACTTCGTACTAACGTGTTTCGGACGCCGTTTTTCAACCTAAAAAGTTGTGAAACATCTTAAATTGTTCTTAAAGGCTTTGTGCTTTTGTCTTATATCTCATAATTGAAAGATATCGACGGCAACTCCTTTTAATCAGCAGTTTAACTGAGTAAAAATTGATCATTTTTAATGCATTTTTTGGGAGTTTTAAGCAATAATTAACATATTTTAAGCTAACACGTAAAAAATATAAAGCCTTTTTTATAACTTAAAGTAGTTTCCCAGATTATTAATTTATAAATAGAATCCGAAACACGTTATAACGAATGCATGTTTCAACGATTTTGGGGCTTGAATCAGACTTTTTATTAAAATCATACTGTACACTCGGGAGTTTTCTTCAAGGTAAAGAAGAGCCTTAATGAATTTATTTTAAACCGTTCATGAGATAATAAAAAATAAAAAAACCAAACACACACACATATTTAGACAGATAATTTCTAAACCAAACAAGATAAGCCATATGTATTATTTGCTAATTTCGACCTGCTGAATAACATGGTGAAGTTTGGTAGAATGGTTTGTGAGACTCCCTGTTTATTAGTGTAATGTTTAAAATAAACGGTACCAGAAACTGGCACATACTTTCTCACAAACATATTTAAATTGTTAAACACATTCACTGTGACTTCATAATAAAATTGTAGGTGGGGTAGGAGAGGTGATATTAAAGTAGGAGATTAACTAATAAATATTATTATTAATTATCATTATTATTATTATCAATTAGGAAAACCCCTTTCGGCAAAAAAAAACCCCAAAATCAGTTATTATTATTAGCTAAACGAGAATTTTTAGAAAGATGTGGTTTTTTTGCATATGGTAGGGTACATTAAGGGCTACAAAGAAACAAAATTTTATCAAAGTCGTTAGAGCAGTTTTTGTAAAAAAAAAAAATAATAACAGATTTTTTGTTTGGGAGTTTTTTGGCCAAAAAGGGGGTTGTTTTTCAAAATGTTTCAAAACCTTTTTTCGTGCATCTCCACAAGCCTAGTTGACATGACTGGTGCAAATTTGTTCGAAATCGATCTAATAGTTTTCTCTCTAGCTTTGTATACATACAGACATTTTGTAAAACAATTTTTTTGGACTCAGGGGGTCCCAAAACGGATATCTCCACAAAAATCGATTATTTTTGCGATCACTATACTTTCTCCATACTATAGTATAGTGAGACAGTAAATAAACGGTACCAGATAACTGCCACATACTTTCTCCCAGTTGAAACTTTATACCTTTCCAAGAGTATCATAGGAGGTGCTTATTTAGAATTGCGAAAATAGGACATACCATGGGAAATATTAGATGCATGTAACACACATCCATATTATATTATTGTATTATAATAATATTATTATTAAAACTATTCAATCGATTTCGAACAAATTTGCACCAAACTGTCAATAAGGTCTGTGTATATAGATGCACGAAAAAAAGTTTAGAAATTTTTTAAAAAATAACCCCCTTTTTGGCCCAAAACCTCCAAAAATCTGTTATTATTATTACCTAAACGAGAATTTTTAGAAAGATGCGGTTTTTTACATATAGTAGGGTACATTAACGGCTACAAATAAGCCAAATTTTATAAAAATCGTTAGAGCCATTTTTGAGAAATTTGAAATTTTCTGGTTTTTTGGCCATTTTTGAGGGGTAAAACCCCTTAACAATCAAAAAAAAAAAAAAACGGAAAACAATCTTGGAGATATTCCATAACTACACCTACAAACCAAATTTCATCAAAATCGGACCGTTGGTATTGTCAATTTTTGTGGGTTCAGAGAGCACCAAAACAGATAATTCCACTAAAAATACAAATTCGAAAATTTGGATGAAAACAATACTTTCTCCATATACTACGTATAAGGGGAAGAAAGTAAAAGGAGTTTAGTATATACAATATTCTTACGTTAAACTCAAAAAATTAAAGAACTTGGAAGAACTACAATCTAATTTTATAAAGAAACTCTTCTAATTGCTTTCTGAATGTGATATTAGTGTTCTGGTTATTGTGAAATAACATTAATTTATTTATGGATCGTAAAAATCATGTTTTTGAAGTACAATCTTTTTTAGGCATACCGAGCACTTTTTGGATCAGGTAAAATATACGAACCCGCGATACGCGTCTTAAAGTAGATTTTGATTTAGTCGATGCCATTGTTTTACACACGTACTAATAAAAACCAGAAGTTTAATGTAACAGCTGATCGTAAAAGATGAATAAATCGGAGAAATAAAATAGGCAGTGGCAAATTCAAAGGCAGTACGGATTTAGTCACGACACGCTACCGATGAAATGGACATTGTACTTCATAACTTTGTTAAGTTGTTTTAAATTAGTCCACTTTATGATACCTCTATAGTGGACATAGTGCTTTCTCATTTTCGTTAATATATGCATTTTTAACTTGGTTCATATGGTAATGAATGCAAATGTAGTAAAGAAACGTGAGTTGGTTCCGTACAGGCCTAACTTAAAATTATGTTGTTCAACTTTTAATACAAACTAGCTGTTTAACTTTAGTATTTAACAACAGACATTAAAATGATAATAAAGTGAGCATTTCTCGAAGATTTACAAGAAACCCGTGTTGGTTCAGTAAAGAAGTGAAAACTGTCATGAATATAAATCGTTGGATGTATTGGTTTAATCCGAAATTTTATCATTATTTTTATCTTGTCCCATTTAAAGTTAAAATCCAAAAAACCAAAAATGACATAAACACGATTGTTTGTTGCCGTCACTGACCTTATATCTTACAAAATAAACAACTACTCACTGTGATGTTGGCTGTAAGTAATGAGGAAACTCACCTGGGAAACAACAAAAACAGAACTTTAGTAAACAATACAGATAAATATTACGTAGTACAAATTATAG
>JAGFPH010001096.1:311012-326429 GCA_018207615.1 Philaenus spumarius | reverse complement strand
AATAGCTACTTCAAATCATAATAGTACAGTTTAAAACATTGTATAAAATTACAGTAAAATTATTTTTCTACTACAGCTAGGAGTGAGTTATTTCTTGTATGCACTAGCAACAAACTAGAACTAGAAAAGACTAGTTCTTGAAAAACTAGAAGATTTCACGAAGGTCTCAGTGTAAAGTGTTTGAGTATCTCTTACAATTTCAGAGGGTAAAACAACTGTCACACTTTTATCAATCAACCTATGTACTTATATTTTCTGTTATTCTAAACTGTATAGTATTAATACCGATGCCTAACATGTTCCCAATATCTCAACGATAGTACTTAAAAGTTTTCTACAAAAAATGTTTATTCAAACAAACTTTTACATATTAAGATTATTCCGATTGTAAAATATGTTATCCACATACAAAACTAAAATACTTCCTGCACGTATGCACTTAAATTTCTTTACTCATTCACTTAGATATGCTATGCTTTAATTTTGACTGCAACATGTCAGTAATATTTTATTCTTTTTTAGGATCAATCTCCGAGAAATTATGATCTGTTTAAGCGATACCAGGTTTGTTTCCCCATTTGTTTTTGGGCATTTAACAAACTAATGCCATACATGTTTTTTTCTAGATACAAATTAAAACCGTAGATAATTTGTTTTACAATTAATACATTTTATACAAGTTTATGCCCGGATATTTTAAACACATTAAAAACATTTTTTTACGTGTTTTGGGGGTATGTGTAACATTAAAACGTTACTAACATAAATTTTTTTTTTAAACATTTTATTCAACCTAGATTATACGTTTTTTCTTCTGTACTAAACAAATTTGTATAACTGAAATTATCGTTTAATTAACACATTTTAATCCGTTTAGAAACAATATGTTGACTGTATTTTTGTTTTGTGTATTTTTTGTGGGTTGTACATTAATTAATTAACATTTAATTTATAATAATATTGATACATTTTTACAAAAAGATGCTCTTAAAATTATTATTGTAGAATATTTTTTCTTTAAAAATGTGGGGAATATGGGATTACGAAGGAAACTTGTTAAAAATTAAAATGCAAACACAACTTTAACTAACTTCAGAAAACTGGGGGACATTTTCTTAAATGATGTGTGCGCGTGTTGTTGCAACAAGTGTTTTGTGTATGCATTTTTCCTAATGTTATAAACGTTCTCTCACAAGCGAGCTTTCTGATGATGAAATATAAATTCCTTAGTTCAATGTTGCAAATAAAGTATAGACAGAGATAGTGTATTTCAAATTTATCTTAAATTTACAGACTTAGATACTTGTGATACTTCCATTCAAATTGGTTTAAAATTTGTAATTGGTGGGGAGAAGATGAATGTTCAAGTTTTTCTACTTTAAATGTGTCCCTCAATTTTTTTGATGTTGGCTGTTAGTTTTTTGTGTATTGTTCACTTTTAGTAGGTTTTTCCACCCTAAACTCCAACCCCTTACTTTCCTCTCGTTTCTAAACTAAAGGATGAACGATAACAGTAAAATATTAGAAGTTCCCTTTTACTTTCTCCCCCTATACCATAGTATATGGAGAAAGTATTGTATTCGTCAAAATTTTCGAGTTTGAGTTTTTGGTGGAAATATCCGTTTTGGGTCCCCCTGAACCTAAAAAAGTGGTTTTCGGAGTGATGTCTGTGTGTGTGTGTCTGTGTGGATGTTATCAGACCTAGAGCCTAAACCAGTCGTCCGATTTTGATGAAATTTGGTATGGAGGTACTAATCCACGGTATCTCCAGGCGTTTTTTTCATTTTTGTGAATTTTTTATTTTTAAGGGTAATTTTCCCATAAAAACCCTTAAAATAACGGAAAAATCAACTTTTCTCAAAAACGGCTCTAACGATTTTGATTAAAATTTTATAGTTTATTAGGGACCTAAAGTACTATAAACTGTAAAATTTTAATCAAAATCGTTCGAGCCGTTTTTGAGAAAAGTTGGTTTTTCCGTTATTTTAAGGGTTTTTATGGGAAAATTACTCTTAAAAATAAAAAATTAAGTTCCTATAATGAGGGAGAAAGTATTTGTCAGTTTCCTGATACCGTTTATTTTAAACTGTGATTAATGTTATAAGCTTAAAATAATTGTTGTAAATATTTTCTATAAATATTAATTTGCATGTTGCTTTTGGTATATGTTTATATGTATAGAGTTTTTTATTTAAATAAATAGTTTCTAAGTTACAGTAAATGTTGAATAATAAAAACAAATCTAACAGCAAATTGTTCATTTTAATGTTATGTTTGGTACATTTGAATGGCTAGTGTTGAGAGATTTGTAAAAATTTTAATTTGTTATTTACTGGAAGTTGACTACGTGTTACAGCAAGGGATTAAAGATACTGCCGGAGGAAGTCCTAGTAGACAAGATCACATTGATGTCCAACCGACCCAAACAAATGTTACTGATGGTACGTAGGCCTTTTATCAAATTAGCAGTTTAGATGTTTTCCGTTGGTTTATACGTACATTTTCATGGTGTTATTTTTGCTTTGTAGATCGAGGTCGCAGTAGGAAAAAAAAACGAGATTTCTTTGGCACGATAAGAAGAAGATTAAACCGTTCGAAAGTGCGTTCAAAATCTATGGATCCAGGTGAATATGATGAATCACAAAATTCAGATTCTTTGAACCGTTCTATTTCTGCGGATAGAGCAAGAGATCCTTCTGCACATTCGACAGGTAATAGAAAAGCGAATTATGGTTCTGCAATAGTTTGATTTTGCTGTACAGTACCTAATACAAATTTGTATGTTATAGTATTTTATGACATATAATTTACTCACTATAAACAGGAAAATATTCATAAAATATGTTTTAAAATTACGCTTTTGAATGATGTAGTAGCTTAGATTACTAGGATTTAAAATGTAAAATAGAATATTTAGAAATCCGATTGTTTAGATGTATTTTGTATTTCATTGTTATGTCAAAAGTTGTTTGACAGAGCAACAATAACTTTAAAACAAATCCCAGGCTAAGGCTAACATTTAAATTCTTGATATTTCAATTTACATTACTTTATTCATTTTTAAATAATCACTGCTATAAATAATATAATATGTTTCTAAATTAAAAGGTTTTAAAATTTTTCCTAAACAATAAGAAAACTCTTACATTTTTTAAAACACTGGTTTGCCTATAAGTTGAAGATATCAAAAGCAGTAATTAAGCAGTACTGTACTTTAACGATTGATAGAAAGGATGTGTGCATTTGAATTATTTTTCAACATACAACAATTTATGTTGTTGTACTAACCCTTCGACACTTTGGTTAGTATTATTCCTTTGTAGCATAATAGAAGTAGTAGTAGAATAGTTTTGTTCTCTTAGAATAATAGTTACAAACCAACATTTGGTGGAGTATTTAATCCCTATACACAGGTTAACCGTATCAAGTCCGAACAACTTGGACAAAAGCCGGTCCGAGTTCAAATAAATAAAACATTCACTGTACTGCAATTCAAATAATATTAGAAACACATCTACTCAGCGCAATCACTCAGCTCTTATTTTTTAATCTGATATAATTGGTCTATATGTTAACATGCATGCCTTTGTTTCAAACCTCTCCTGGCATATTATTTAACAACATATTCTAATTAATGTATTTTGGATGGTATTATATTATGTATACAGGTGACCGAAAAGTATGAGAACACCTTCTTATCTCTGAATCTTAACATGTTAGAAAAAAAGTGCAAAAAGGTCATTAAAAGAATTTTGACCTCACCTATGGACACAGTCTGGTTCAAAAGTTGTGTACTAATAGATTGTTCCAAAATTGTATAAAATTAGATTTTCTTAAAATGTTCAAATATAATGTTCTGTTTTAAAAATTGGTTTCTAATGATAGTTTATTTTTTTATAATTATTGGGTTTTTCAGACATTTATCATCATTGTGAGTAATCAAAAAAGAATTATATGACAACTTCAATAGAGAAACAAAATTATAGCAAATTAATGTCTGAAAAAAGTTATAAAAATAATCGTATTGTTATTACATTCCAGAATATTTTTAATAAAATTTTGTTTTGTTTTTGCGGTTATATTTACAAATTATAACTGTCTTGTTCTGTAAAATAACATTGATTGTGTTTAACAAACTAGTGGTTAAAATATCATAATTAATTATTAAAGAGCTTGTGATCATTTACGATTGTAACAGTCCTTCTGTTATTTATTTAGGTTCTCACTTTGCAACTGATGTTAGTGAAATCATTTAAACTATTATTATTTTATAATAAAAGATCGTACTTAAACGTCTAAAAAGTCTTCTTTTTTTTAATTTGTGTAAAAACAAAGTTGTAATGATTTTTAAAACACTCTTTATTTAGTAAACTACTCTGTAGGTAGCTGAAGGTGCATTGTAAAAACAAATCACTCATTTTTTTCATCTTGAGTAGATCCAGAAATATGAATTTGTTTCAGTGCTTTAACCATACCCTGTATATAGTTTTGAAATTAATCAAATATAACAATTGACTGTATTTTGGCCTTAATTTGTTTTTTTAATGTTAATTATTTAGTTTAACTCTTTATTACCTTTAACATTTGTGTACATTTTGTTGCTTAGTATTTCATTATTTGTTTTCTGTTTTTCAACCCGTATGTGCATTCACCTGTATGGGTCCCGTTTTCTTCCTTTCTAATTTTGGTAAGTCTAAACTGTTACATTAACAGTGTATTAACATTTTATTTTTAATCAAGTATGTTGCAATAAGGACTCTAAAATTGTATAAGCATGTACAAATTGCTCATCAAGTTTTTTTTGCCATTACTTTGGTTTGATGTGACTTCTGTTTGTAATATAGTATATACTACCTTGGGAACTAGCTTAAACTCTCTTGCTTTACTATGGATTGAGTCAAAAACATAAAAATACTTTCAAAAAATCTTGTACAAAGTTATTTGTACTGAAATTAAAAAAATTGAATTGTTCATTTTGGTTTAATAAATAAAATAGGATTATTGAACTATTTTTTCCTTGTTCTAGCTTTTTTTGTTGTAAATAGTATTTAAATGAGAAAAATGTATTCCAAGTAAATTACTGATCCTGCTATTTATACTTAGAAGCTTTAATAAACCAATTTTGAATTAAGTTGTTATATTTATTTAACAACTTATATACATCTATTTTTAGCCAATGTAAATATACAGCCAGTTGTGGGGCATCAAAAATTGCCCTAGCTTATAAATGGAAAACCCCTAAATCCAGCCCTGCAAGCACTCAAAAGTCTTTAATGTTCGGCTTTCCACGATCAAGCTTTAAAGTTGGAACGGTAGTCGCAGAATTTGTTTTGTAAATCCAAAACACACCGAATACCCTCCACAAAGTATAGTCAAAGTAGCACTAGTAGTGCCTAAATGTTTTACTACAGCACTATGTGTGTCAAACTTGATTTGTTTTGCTTTAGTATAAGACCTTAACTAAGACTGTAAGTTATCTGAATAACTTTTCATAAAATTGTAAAGTATTAAAATCCTTTCTGAAACAAACTAGTAGTATTTCTTAAACTTTTGTTTTTGTTTCCTTAAGTTTCATTTGTAATACAATAGTTATAATTATATTTGATTTAATTTTACTTTCTGTTAGTTCTCTTTTATCCTAGAAATATAAATTTAACCATTAAAAATATTGTTTGTTTAATTGTGTTCCTTATGAAATTGTTTGGTGCATCAGTGTTTTAATAAAACTACACTTTTACTAAGATTAAAATGATTGTAAAAAGATCAAAGTTAAATATGTCACATGATAGTAAATTCGTTAGAATAATGTTATGCATTTTCAGTTTTCATTTTGTTTATCTGTGCATGGCCCCTTATGTTGTCTGTTTTATAACCTCATTTCAGCCCCTTTAGTGATACAATTTGAAGGAGCATTATTATTATTTTAAGATAAATTATAAGAAATTTAGATTCCTCTTCAAACTCCAAAAGTGAAAACAAGAAGAAAAAAACCAGTCATATTTTTAGTTAAATTTATCATTTGAAAGTTTTTATTTTAACTCATGTTGGTCTCAATGTATGGTTTTAAAAAGCCACTCAAAATATTTATTTTGCTATAACTTTACTTTAGTTTAAAAGATACTAAATTGTTTACCAACGACTGTAATTAATACTGGACAAGAAATGAAACTAAAATTGAGTTTGTTTTTTTAAAGATTTAAGTTACAAATCTCTGTACACTTTATGAAAAATGGTAAAAACACGTCCTTGCTGCAACTAGCTGTTATAATTTGAAGCAAAAATACATGTAGTCAATTTATTGGTACATTTCATTGTGAAGTTGGAGGTAACCTTTGGGCACAATTTTAATTTTGTTAATCACAAACCCTACTTTGGCACTTAGTTGCCCTTTTTTTCTCCTTTTGTTTTTATGTCAGAGACAGTCGATCATCTGGGTCGCCTTTGTTACTCTCGTCCATTTGATTCTCTTGAATTTCGACTGCTAGTACGGACTACTTAAATACTACTCTATGTCAGATTCTGTTAGTTCTCCACAAACTGCAACTTCATCATTGAAGGTCACAATGTCTTCAAATTCAATTCCCTGGATGTTGAAAGAGCTAGTAACTTGTTCCCAATCTGTTGGAGCAATTACTGGTACGTCTTGTTCTTTTCGGTTTATAATGTCAGAGTCCTCAGATATTTTGAAACTATTAGCGATTGTATCTTCTGTGACGTTGTTCCAAGCTTTGGTTATCATCCACATTGCATCGATTCTCAGTGGAGTATTTTCTTCTAAGTTATTAAGGTCAAACCAATTCTGTTCGGTAAAACACTTTGAAGTTTTTGATGATGCCTTGGTCTAGTGGTTGTAATTTGGACATGGTGTTAGGTGGCAGGAACTTCACCTTAATATTGGTCAATTTTGGGATGTCTCCATGTGCCGTGCAGTTATCGATAAAAATACAAATTTTCCTCTTTTTCATTTCCTTGTCCAAGTCCTTTAACCAATCTGCAAAAGCATCCCCATTCATCTAAGATTTTTTTTTGGTGATATAATTGGTAGAAAAATGTGTAAAATGTTTAAAGCACCTCGGCTTTTGGGCTTTGGCGATAACGAGAGGCTTAATTTAACTGAACCTGTACACACACACAGCAGCACGGTGATTCACTCTTTACTGTGTTTTCCTCCTTGACAGAAATCATCTTTGAAAGATAAAGTTTTATCCGGTAGACATTTATAGAAAAGTTCAGTCTCCTGTATTGTACACATCTTCTGGTTTATATCCTGCCACTTTGTCTCTAATCTGGGATTTCATTCCTTTTATTGAAATTGTGTAGCCATCCATTGTTGTTGCGAACTAATGTGCTTTTTCTTGTAGAATAGGGCCACTGATTGGCACATTTTTATCACACCACTGTTTTAGACACTTAACAACACATTGATCCACATCTTGAAATTTGCCTTTTTTCGCTCTTACACATGTTTTACCGAGTGCAACGTAGTAGATGGATTGTTAAATTCCTTGGCAATATCAGTTTGTCTTTTAGTCGGGTTTTCTTCGACACTTTTATCACTTTTCGTTTTAACTCCACAGTCAATCGCGTAATTTTAAGTTTTTCAGACATGTTTTGTTTCAATGAATGTTTCAAACAAAACTATGCACAGCAAACAAACTAAACATGAATAGACATCATCATCGAACCGATTTGACAGCGAGCGCACGACTGACCTGTCACAGTTGATGACAGTTGGGAAGGAGAGGAAGCTGGGTTTTCATGTTTAGACCAGAGCGTAAGACATCATTTCCTTCCAAACATCTGTTCTGTTGAGTCCTTGACCATGGGAACTATGCAAAGAGAAGGATGAAGTCGTGCTATAAAGGTTCAGTTTCGCAAAAAGACGTGCTATAGAGAGTTAGCTCTACAAGAAGCTGTGATCTGTATTGGGACAAAAATCCGTGCTATTAAGGTTTTTAAAATAATAATAGTCGTGCTATAAAGGTACCTTTAACATTAATTGTTATGGTAATCTTAGGGGGGGATAGAAAAATGCACTAGTTATCGAGGAAGTCGTGTTAGCGAGTTTCTACTGTAATAATATTTTTCTATAATTCTGTTAACCCTTATGGCTCCTACTAACTTTGCCTAACACATCCATACCACTCTACATTAACTTGAACACCTTAAAACTAATAGCGCACACACTAAAAGTAATCCAATTTCAATGATTTTAGTATCAATGTAAAGCGAAGATTCTGAACTCTGATATGCATGAATAAAATATACAAGGTGTGATAAAAAAATACAGTGAATAATTTAACAAAGTAATAAGATTTCAGTATTCAAATTAATCTCCTTCAAAGTACTGTCCTTGGCTAGTGTAGCACTTGTCCCAATGTTGAATCCATGACTCGAAATAAACTAGGTCTATCTGAACAGCTGATAAGCAAATGTTTCTGTTGTTAAATAGCAGTAAGTATGAATTGATCATCTGTGTTATTTCTATTTGGTTGCAAAGAATCCTCAAAGTCTCAAGAGAGTGCAGTACTTATCGAATAATTGATAAAACTTTGATAAAATAAAGTTATAGGTTAGTCAGGCGATACCCGACACTGGATAGGAACGGCAACTTGTCGTATCTGGAGCTCCCTCGTTATAGGAACTGTAAGGTTTAAATGATTAAATTCACATCTCACACACAATAAAATTAAAACTTCTTAGTTAATAAGACATAAGTATTGTATGATTCAACAAACAGTAACAACTTTCAAATTACAGGTTACCTATCAGTGCCTGGACTAAGAGAAGGTTCTGCAAGATCATCTCTTAGTGAAACTTCAGGATTTAGTGGTGTAAGCGGTGCTTCCAATCGTACTTACGTAAATGAAGCTTCAACATTAGTGCTCGAAACTATTGAAAATGGTGTTAAAAAGTAAGAATTTATTTCATTGTATCGTTATATTAAATAAATAGGTATTATAAAACTCTGATATTTGTTTAAGGAGCAATCAGTTATGACTAGCTTATCTCTCTGCTAGTGCATTGGCATGGTTTTATTTTAAACAGAGCTTGAGCCAGAGCTGTCTTGAGAGAATTTAGTGTTAATTATCTCTACAAAATAAGACATTACCTTGTTAAGATCGCTAATCAGTGAAACAAAAATTTATATGCACTGCTCACGATAATATTCATTGTAATGTTGCATTTTATTTCATATACAGTAGAAGCTTTTCTTTTGCTTAAAAGTATATTACAGCTAATAACATTGAATAAATGAATAAGTTTATGCTGAGTAATCTAATTTTACTCTAAAAGAAGTATGTTTCTTCTTCTCTTGTTTACAGACTTTCCTTTATCAATTTGTTCTGAAGCGTCCAGTCTCTTCTCCATTGTGACAACAACCCGTTTTCATTTTCCAATCTTTTTACTGAACACTAACTAAAAACATTAAAAACTAAAATTTACTTAATTATAAGTCTTACTTCTTGACCCCAATACTAAATTAATAGATAATTTATTTTATTTTACCTTGCTTTTTGTGATCTTTACAAAAAGGTCAGGACACCATAGATCACAAAAAGCAAGGTAAAATAAAAGTAATTATATAAAATTTACTGTGCGGTACAGTATAGATTGTAAAGAACACACAAATTTTATAGATCCATATTGTGCTGTACAATGGGTCTACCACGAAATCATCCACTCAACTGAACAAACAGTACCAGTATTCAATATTTTGCAATACATATCTAAAAAAAGTATAGGTTTCAATTGCTCTCCAACCCCAATATGTATTCCTTACATGATTAGTATACACTCTCATTAAAAAATGTCTTTTAAGGCAGTTTTAAATTTTGAATCATTTAAAAGTGTGATTTTGGCAGCTAACATATTAAATAATTTTGCTCCTATGTACAAGAGCTTATTTTCAAATAGTTAATATTTGTGTGTTTGTAAATAAAAATCATACATATTGTGAACTTTATAAGAGCAGTAATGTCCAACACTTTGTAACTATGTTTTGTTTACTACATGAAGCAAAATAAACAGCCTTGGTAATTGCATGATTTTTCATAATTGAAATGCACTATGGCATGTATATTTTCAGTGTTATTCCAATCAGTTTTTTCTGAATTTTAAAACCCTTTTCATATTCTGCTATGAAGAATTTCATCAGAGAGTAATTTCATAATTTAAAAACAGATGTACAAGAACATAATCGGCTGATTTTAGTGTTGGTACATTACAAATCTTATTCAGTCAGCTGAGGACATAAATGCCCGAGTTTAACTGTTGGTGCCCTGTCTATTATTGGTTCTCCAATTTATTTGTTACTATTCCATCTTTATTTTACATCTTAATAAATTATCATATTGCAGTTTTGTGTTAAGAAGTAGATTGGTTTAGCGATATTTCTATATGCATTTCAGGTTTAATTAATTTTGTGTTTTCTAGGTACTATCTTGTCCCACTTTCCCTGGCTCAGAAGAGTAAATGGAAAAAGAAGGGCACTAAACTTCACATATTCAATGACCATACATTTATTGCAAAACATTTACCAGGGTATGTATGCTATTAGTTACTGCAGAGTTAAAAAGCTAAACAGGGCCTAGTGTAACCTGCACTATTGAATGTTTGATTATTTGGAAATGTACTAGAAAATTACAGAATATTTAACAACATAAAATGCATAGAACTTAGTTGGTTGAAATTATGTTAATAAAATAAATTTACTGACAAAAGAGTGTTTCATAAATAATAAAAAAACATTCCAGTAAAAAATTGAGCATATAATAACTATTTTGAAATTTATATTTAAAACAAATGTAGCCTATTACTTGTCTTATAAAATAGTATAACATTTTCTTTACTTTTATTATTTTGAAAATTTGATTATTTGTCATAATTTATATCAAAAACTAGTAACGAATCATACAATTTATATATGGTTAATTTGGGAGTGGGGTAAAATAATGTTACATATTATTTGGTTGATAGATTGTGAACACAAACTATAACAAATTTTATCACAAACACTTGTCTACTATTTGATAAAAGATCGACATGGCCACAATAATTGTGATAATTGGACGATTAGATTTGAAATCATACCAGAAACGTATTAGAAAAACTAAGATATTAATTCAGATAATCTAAAGCTTAATGAATTTGTTATAGGCGTTAATTTGGCATAAGCTATTATTATTTACAAATTGGTTGTTTAGTTCTCACTATATTTGTTTGTAGGGGAACACAATGTCAAGTGTGTGGTAAAACATTACCCCGAAGGCTTGGAAAACAAGGATATGAATGCAGAGATTGTTTATTGAAATGTCATAAGCATTGCCATGTTAAAGCAGACAATACTTGTCCCAGTTCCAATATTCAGAGTATAGAATTGTAAGTATACCACTCAATATGTTTATCTTTGGTCACAATGTTAAAAGTAACCATATTAGATTTTTTTCATATAGGATCAATTTTCTTTTTTTGTTACAATGAACGAGGGTGAAGCATAAAGGCATGTTAGCCTCTAAGCTCTAAATTATATAAAATTTCTAAACCGGGGTTGAGTAAACCTGGAAGGGTTTAGTTCGGTATGATTGAGATTTTTTCTGTTTTATAGATTGATATCACCATTTTTATAGTTTTGGTGGAGGTTGTCGCATTTTATTAGTTATTTTAAAATTTAACCCCCTTATAGCGAACATTGGCAGTTGCAATCTTTATTTAATTTTGTTGATATTTATTAGTACATTTGGGGATTTTATTAAATATACACTCTGTATATTAATTTAAATTTAACAGAGTTCTAAAACCATTTTTGGCATTTTCTAAGTACAGTAGAGCGTCGATAATCCGAACGTCAATAATCCGAAACATCAAAAATCCGAACGCATTCCGAGGCAGCCCCTGCAAAAATTTTATTTTGCAAATTTCAATTGCGTCGTTAAAAAATCCACAAAAATCTTCACTGCAGTTTGACATTACATTACAGTATCTCTTTTTAAACATTTCTTAATACTACCTGCTCTCACACGCCCTCACAGCAGACTGGCTGTCAGTATTTTCACTGTCACGCTAATAAGCTGCTTTAGCGCTAGCAGTAAACAAATATCGTGTTTGTCTCAGAGTTGAACAAAGCGGGGCGGGGCGGGGTAATAACCTTGGCTTGTCTACACTAGCTCGCCCCACTAACTCAGTCTATCTCTTTATCGGTTATCACTTCCACCCTCAGTCAGTCAGTGTCTACATGACAGTAGATATCATTGCTCTGTCTTTCGTACATTTTTAGTTTTTTCATACAGAAAGTTCATTCATTTCTCTGTGTAATCATTATAACAGTGTGTTTTACATACAGTAGTGTACTGTATAATAATTTTTTTATTTTTCGTTTGTGTTAACTATAATGTACAAGTCAATTTTTAAACATGTACAGTACTTACTGTATTGTAATTGAGAGTTCTAAGCGTAATCATGACGTGAAGGTTCTTCTAAATCATAATATGTAAGTAGTCTTACTTTATGCTTGTACTGTTTAACCACTTTAATCGATTAAAGGGCATATATTTTAGCCTAAATATCATTTTCTTGGTTATTTTCAAAAATCCGAACAAATTGAAAATCCGAACCCCCCTCGGTCCCAATTAGTTCGGATTTTCGATGCTCTACTGTAACTAAGAAATATTTGAAAAACTGATATATTATTTTTATTAATTTAGAAGTAATTACGATGTTAAGGTTTCCTCTTTATACCACAGTGGCTATTTTTAAAACATCCTCAGCCCTAAATGGTTAAGTTAGGTTAAATTTTACTTTATGAATGTTTATGAAATGTATGTTGGAATACATAATCAACTGTATTTACATAATCGTGTATGTAAATTAAATTAGTCTCCATTGGTTTGTGCTAACAACTTATGAAAATTACCATGGTACAATTATTTTAATTGAGTCTTGTTTTAAAAAATATATATATTTAACTAAAGCTTTTTAACTTTTATAAATATATTAGCAGGTATCATACTTACTAACACTTAGCCAAAAACCTCAATCTATGACATAATTTAATGAGGGGAAAATTGCATGGGCGTCTTTAGATATAAATAGCTCTCTAGTTATAATTGGACAGAGAGACATGTTTCATAAATTTTGCCATTTATGTAACTATACAGTAGAACTTCTACTGTATAGTTACATAAATGGCAAGTAACTGTCAGTTCAAGTAGAAACAGAGTTGGTCCGAATAAACTAGAGAATGTGGAAAAAACAATAAAATAAAACATGTACTTACAGAAAATCTACATAATATTATATTACACTGTAATTCAAAAGAAATTATATCATTAGTTTATATTATTATATTAATATTATTATACTACATTTTATGGAAAAAAGTTGTAAGGCTGTCTGTCTTGAGTACCGCTACCAAGCTGTAAGATCAAGCATCCGCTTCAGCACAAGAAGCTCAGTTGATGTAGTTTTCTTTCATTTGAAATTATTTTGAAAAAAGTTCTCAATATTGTTCCTATTTTTCTTCCAATCAGAGACAGTCAAAGTCCCTACTCTGAACTCAGGAACAATACACGTTTATGTATTCTTTATAATGCTTCCATTTTCCTTTCCATTCACTTAACAACATGTTTACGCTTCGTAACCAGTGTGAAAACGCAAAGTACGCAACTCGCCCAGTGTTAACAACTGCGCAGTAATATTTCTGTAACTGAAGTGTCATTGGCGATGATTATTGTCTTGTTATATAGATAGTACAGCCTAACTGTGTCACTACATTTTGATGCTTACAATAATGGGTACTGTATTTAGAGTTTTTGTACACAACGTAACTTTTAAATTTTTTTTCCCAATGTCCATGTTATGCAGAGATCCGGGGTGTTAAAGAGGGCCAACTTAAAGGGTTCTACCTTTTGTACATGGTCATTGAAAAAGAATGCCCGTATTTTAAACAAATACAGGTGAACATATATATTGAGATGATTTTAATCTTGTTTTGAAATGAGGAAGAAAGTTGAAATTTGTTTAAAACCTTAAGGAATAACTAGAGTTTTATGATGATTGAACGAAACACTGAACCACAAATAGAAGGAACAAAAAACAATAACAGAACAATTTAATGAAAAGTTATGTTTATTGTACTACCCTAAATAACATAATGTGGTAATACATTATACATAACTTTTCATTAAATTGTTCTGTTATTGTTTTTTGTTCCTTCTATTTATGGTTCGGTGTTTCATTTAATCATTGTGAGTTTGTCGCCACAGTGCTCTTTAACCTTTGTAATTAGAATTTTATGATAAGAAATTCCCAAGAAGATGAGCTAGGACATGCCTCATTGAATAAGGATAGAAATCAATTTTATATGTATTTAGCCAATAATAAGGCACTGTAACCATTGTTTGAAGTATCTAATCAAAAATCCCAACTTTATCTATGATTTTAAGATTAAAATCGCCCTAATATGTTCACCCTACTTGAAGTAATGGTTTTTCAGATGATCCTGTATTATTGAATGTTTATGTATTATAAAATCTATATAATTCTAGTAGGAGTTATTTTTGTATTACTACATTTTCCTTATAATAAATTTTGAATATTACTATTGAAAAAAGTGCTGGTATTAATAATGTTTTGTTTTTTTCATTGTTGGTCTCTCCTGCCTATACTGAGTGAATAGGTAAGGTTTAAATCATTTTTAAATGTAGTGGGATTAAAACCTTGTGCGTTTGCAAATTGTTTGTTTGATGTTTAACATTATAACAACTAATTCAGTAAATAAAATTAATGTATTGGTAGTTTTTCACATATATTAACATTATAATTTTGTTATGTGTCTGTAGCCAAAAGGAACAATTATTTTGTTTTGGAATATTTAATTATTTTATGACATTTTTGCGTATAGTTGGAAGTATTTTGTATATTTGAAATGTGCTTTTTTTCTTAGATATTGAAGGTTGAATGTAATAAAAGAAAGATTTTATAAATAACTAGTGGACCCGGCAATGCTTCGCTATTGCTTAATTTGAAACTTTGAAAGCCTGTAATTCGTATCCCGTGTAATTCAACATCCTGTAATTTGTATCCCGTGTAATTCAACATAGGCCTAATGTGTGTTACACATAATTAATAAAACAACTGATTTGAATCATAAGTTTAATACAATTTTAGGTTAGGCCTTTAAAACCTATGAAATATAATAATTCAAACATCTAATATTACAATTTAACATTATATTATTGTTACACATTATAAATAAAACAGCTTATTTGGACCAAAGGTTTAACACAATTTTAGGTTAGGCCTATTATTATAAAATCAACACACATTTTTTGAAAGAGTTTGGAATTATCACCATAGTAACCAGAATAAAACATTAATAAATACGAATCAGCTGTTTTATATCTTTTATATGGCTGC
>JAGFPH010001096.1:288477-303452 GCA_018207615.1 Philaenus spumarius | reverse complement strand
TTTTTTTTTTTTTTTTTTTTTTTTTTTTTTTTTTTTTTTTTTTTTTTAATAAAGCGTATAAATATTTATTCAGATATCCAGAAATAAGTTCAAACACAGTAATTTAAATGACAAAAAAAATTTACTTTAAAGATTTAATTTGATGAAATTTAAGGACTCCAGACTAAAACACAGCGAAAACAGAGACAACGTGTATGAAGGTGTTTAATGCAGGCATTGCAAGGTAGGAAACCTAAAAATAGCCATGCACTGAAGTTTAAAAATATTTCTACTAAACTGGATTACACAACAGAAATGCAGTTGAAAAATATGACCTTTACAGGTTTGAAAATATCACAGATCACATAAATGTATTTTCTGCAGCAAAGGGGTTAAATTCCCATAAATCTTCATCGATAAATCACTTCTGTATAGAACTGCATTTAAATGTTAAGATATTTTAAAGTTTGAATACTCTTTACCGTGTTCTATACATGTAAATTATAATTACAGTACAGTCTCGCTAATCCGGTCTCCGATGATCCGGACGTCCGGCTAATACGGTACACGCAATTGAAGTTTGGCGAGAGTGAAAATAGTTAAGGGTTCATTTGTCCTTCGCTATTTTTAGCGTGAAGAGAAAGCTCAGCTGAGGATAGAACGGGTCGGCCAATTATCTTTTGTCCCACAGTATTTCAAGGAAGTGACTCACTTCACCAGCTCGCCGCACTATACCTGACTGCAGATTGTCTGTCTAACAGTCCCTTTTTGATTTGTTTTTCCCTAGACGTCTGGAGTGAAATTTTCAGTGTGCCCTGTTCATTTTCACTGTACTTTCAAAAGCTGAAAATGCTCGAAAATCTTTTAAATTTGACAAACTTACAGTTTAATAGTATGGGACGCTAATGGTGTGTTCACAATTTGAAAATAAAAATGGTTTGGCACTTTAAAAATCGAATAAAGTTCAAACTTTTTTATACTTTTTAATTTGTGACATCAAAAAGTTGCATTGCGAGAAATTTTTTTTGTTTTTAGGGCAGGTGCGTCATGCAAGCGAGAGAAATGTAGCTGAAAAGCTACATTTTCTGAAAAGTATTGTGAAAAGAACTATCATACAACAGTTAGAACAACACGAGCTTTGTTTTGCGGGTAATGTAGCAACATGTACGTTCGGCCGGCCGGCGGCTCGCGACTTGCATTCGTCATATTGTGTGAGTATTTGACTCTAAAACTGGCTTCACTCTTGCGTTCAACTTGATCAGTCTATTTAATTCTGTGGTCGCTGATATTTACTGTATACTGTATTACCAAAACACCAATTTTAATACGTTTTCTCACTAAAAACACAAACGGTATACATTTCATGCATTTTTTAGGCTTTTTCCGTCTAATCTGGACTTTCACTAATCTGGACATGGTCCTGTCCCGTCAAGTCCGGATTAGGGAGACTGTACTGTAGTTATTTTTTATTTTAAAAATACAATTTTTGTTGGTTTGTGTGTATTTGACCTAACGTCTCTGAATTACGGTATTTTAAAAATCTTTAATTTGAATATTCATTGTTTTACGTTTTGTTGCAACCTTCGTTCAGGGGACGTTTTGATTGTATTTATAAGCTTTACAAATAAAACTCTACAAAAGGCCTAATTAAAAAAAAAACGTTATTTTGAGACAGTTTCCAATATGCAAATTCTATAAAAAGTACTCTAATTTAAGAGATTTAAAACATATTAGTTTTGCGTCAAATATTACTAAGTAAAATATAATGTCATTACCACAGTAAGAACCATATTATGTTTCCAGAAATAAAACATACAACAAATTAATAATTTTTATTTGTTTCTAGGTGTCCAGATGTAAGCAGCCCATATTCAATTCGGAAAGCTTTGTCTCAAAAAATAGATGCGAAGGAAACTAAATAAATATACTGGAAACGAAAAGTCTAAACAAATTGTCAGGAGGAGAATCTGGATAAAAAATAATATGGATATTAAAAATATTTTTATTTAAATTGAAAATAACATATTGCTTGTAGAAAAAATGATTTCCACACTAAAAGGAAACAATAGTGAAATTGTAACGGGTAATCTTTACATAATACATTTAATTAAAATATTGCTTATGTACTTAAAGTGAGAGCATTATACTAGAACTCTGATCATTTTATGCGTTGATGACATTCAAACAGATGTACACAAATCAAAAAATATACGCGATCTGAACATTATTAGTCAAAAATATTAATCTGTGTCAAACACAGTGAAACATTTATTGTACTTTTATTATTATTTCATAATATAGTTTTTTACTATTTTTAATAAAAAAGAATTTACTAGTGTAACTTATATTATGATACCATAACAAGCTAGTCTTTTTATCAATCAAAACTAATTCAAAATATAGTTTGTAGTTTTGTATGGGTTAATTTAAGTATTTTTAGATTATATTTATTGTTTTGTACTATGAAGTGTATGTTATCAGATGGTTGTTTTAGGAAAAGTAGAAAACTCTGCGTTGTAGAATGTCTAGGTAGGTAATGACTGAAATTGTTGTAGAAATGAATAAATATGTTGTCTACATCATTACAACTAAATTATTAAATAGTAAAAACAATGTGGAATACTTTAAAATAATTAACATAAGGATCAGTAAAACTTCAGTTATACTTCACTTCATTTTGTTTTTCTTTCATCCAACATGTGATACGTCTTAATTAGAACAATAAAATAACATCAATTTACATAAAATTGCATTCTACATATCTTACATAACTACTATAGTAAATTAACATAATAGTACAGAAATAAATCAGCTTTTCTGTATACCAGCAGACTGAGTTTCAGTACTCTTGGAAGTGCAAAGGTACTTTCACCGAGTAAATTTCAATGGTGTGAACTCACGAAATCTTTGTTTGGATACTTTATTGCAAAATAATAGTTTTTTAACATACTGTGAACAAAATTTGAGTTCAGTTCAATATGCTCTCGTTACAAGTGTGAACGTGTTTTAAGAGTTGAAATAAGTTTTTAAGTATTTAAATTGCTAGCTATTTAAATTACTACTACTAAATTAAAACTACACAGTTTTTGTAGCTTATAAAAGGTTTGTTTTATCAAACATGTAATAAAGTAAACTCCTTAAATTATGCCTCCTACAAAAAAAAAAAAAATGCTATGGCAAACAACTGTTCCTAAAACAAATATTACATTTATCAGCTGTGTTGGGGAAAAAGGTGAATTTAAAGTTTTCAGAGCCTCTTATATCGGAGTAAATTGATTGCCTCTTGTTTATCAATTATCCTGTGTAATAGTCAGATAACCTAGCCTAACAAATATCTAACCTAAAGTGAGAGCTAGTTTAAATTAAACCCTAAGTGTATTGGTTGTAAAGAGTGAAAGAATGTCAGTTTTCTTTCGAAAATGTTTATTAAAATTAGACAATATGATCAATACATAGAAAGAAAAGATTATCGTAATTATCTCCCCATTTTACCAAGTTGTAATATGCAGAGTACTTCTAGGCATTCTCTAAACCAGATTTTTACAATTCCTGAAACAATTATACTTTTAACTTATTAACTACTGTTTTATGACTTATCATGTTTACTCTTCTTCTATATTCCTTTCCCTCATCATTGTTGAATAGGTTAGTTGTATCATGCAAATGTATTTAAGGTATTAATTTAGACATTTGTTCACTAATAATTTTAGTCATATTTAAAAAATAATGAAGTTAAACAAAATAAATGACAAAAAAGCTCACATATTATCATGTTTTTACCATTTAAAGAGATAAAATATATTGTTGAAATGTGCTAATGTAGAGATAATTTTTTATATTATTATGTTTAACAGTAGGCCTATGTAAATTGTTATTGTACATTGTGATTAAACTGTTTAGTGTAAGTATTAAATAGGGTTAAGCCGATACTGGAGCTATCAATACTGTTTTTAAATTAACCAATTTGTGTTAACGATACTTTTAAAATTGCTGACTGTGAATCTTGCTCGTGTTATGATAGGTTTTAGAGAAATGATCCTGTAAATCATATCACTGAAACAAAGTAAGATACTTAAAAATATACATTTCTTTAATTGCATTAAAATTTACGAACTTTTGAATAGTGCCCAATATTACTAATAGATACATGATACAAAATAAGCGATCCTACAAATCATGCCTGTGTCCCTGATACTTTAAATATGAGTGATTCAATGATGATGCTTTTAAAATAATGATTCTCTTGGAATTGGTGCTAAATGAATTGGGCAATGTGACCAATAGTTTTAAAATTCGTGATCCTGTAAATCGATCACGTGTTGCTATAAATTAACAATTTTATATCTGATTAAAACATACTATCGGCTCAGCCCTAATATCAAATTAACTGTTGTAACTGTTAAAATAATTTTGTACATCAGAGTTCTTTTGTAGTGCTCTATTAAAGATCAATTACTTAACAGTGTACTTATTAAATATACTGCCGTACGTCCTCAATATTTGGACGTCCATTTGTTACCATTAATTTTATATAACTCCTACAAAAAATGTTTCCTTGCGATTATCTTAAAAATAAAATATGTATTTCATTAGGTACTGTGGCAAGCTGACTTGTTGGCCATTATGGGATGAATGGTAGTGAGAAGATCTGCCTTGCATTACTTTGACGCTGTTGTTGTTATGACAACACTTTGTACTAACCTTCCTGGCACTTTGTCCATCTAATTATAGTTTTGAAAACACAATTGACTTAGAGAATTTAATTTCAGAGTTTGTATAATGGTATTATGACATGTTTAGTCCACTAATTCACTCATGTAATCTGATGTTACAATATGTTAACAGATATATAAATATTAACAAATATATAATTAGTTTTCCAATTAGAGGAGAATGTGTTTCACAACATAGTAAGTGTTTGTAACACTCCTCATATGACGCGTCTAGTATACATTAAACCATTTCCCTGGCAGGGTCCAGGAAGAAATAATTCACATATTACCTAACTTCTTGAACATTCTGGAAGATATATATTATAACAACCAGTCCTTCTACCCTTTCGGACACAAATATCTTGGCTATCAGTCTTAACACTGTCATTTATTCTCAAGTCTTAACACCATCCGATGAAGCTCACTCATCACGACTTTCTTAAATAAATTCTGGGTGCAGTTTACCATCTATTGGAACTACAAAGGTTTGTTACGCATCGTATTTAATGAAGTGAATGCAGGTGGGCTTTCATTCTTAGTCAGATATATTGTCTAAATAGACCATGTCTGAACATAAATTATGCCAAGAAGAAGTTGTTCCACACCATACCTCCTCTTTTACTTTTCTTCAACATTAAAGATGCAGGGTAAAAAAGAAAAGCATCTCTTCTTTTTCTTTGGTGTAGGGTATTTTCTGCTCATTCCTTAAGCCAGCCATCAAGTCAGTTCTCAACAGTGCTAATTTTTTTTCATATCCAAATTTTCTGATCCCATTTATGCTAAAGTTTGTTAAGTGAAATTATATTTTCCATTAATCTATCTCAATATTGGCCAGGTAATTACCAAAAATACCAAACTAGATTTTTTAAATTTATGCTTTTCATATTATACCAGCAGATCCTGTTTGTAACTATTATTATATAAAATTTGTTTTTCTTTATTATCTTCCCCTCTATGTATTTTGTCTTGTATGTATAATCAAAGAAGTAGGAATCAAATTAATTATTGTATAAACTGCACGATTCATTGTTTAGTGAACACTTACCATTGTGAATTAGAGAAATCAAAAGTAACATAATTATATTAATGTATTTAAGTGCCTAATAGGTGTTTAAAATTTACTGTACTATAAACAGCTTAATGGCTACATAAATGAAACTAGGTTTAAATTAAGTACGCCTAATGAATTGATTTTTGTTACGCTTATATAATCTTTGTATGTTTTAAAAAAAAACATTGATTTTTAAGTTAAATAATGTCTAGCCATTCTCAAAGTATCTAAAAACATATATTCACTGCAGTTTTTCAGTTTATTTTGTTTAGTAAGAGTATATTTATACATCAGGATTTTAATTCTCAAAACTTTTTGATAAGTAAGTAATTCATGTCTTTTTGTAATTCATGTTCAAAGAAAGTTGTTCATCTGTTTTGATTGTATCAAAAGGATTTGCATTTTTGTTGATTTAAATGAAAATGTAGATGCTGCGTAATGGAAAATCTTTGATTCAAGATGACTTGTTAGTGAAACACAAACAAACCAATCATCAGCAGCTGCTTTGCTGGGTATTTTTCTTTGTGGGTTTCACAGTCAACAAGCTGATTGACGCCTGGCCACAAATAATATTTGTTGTAGCTACAAAATGTGGATGAATTTAGTAGGTCAATTATCTTATGCCATTGTTCAAACAATCCTTAAAAGTTCCATTGGATTACCGGTTTCTACGGTACACTGGTCATCTTCAGGTCCAGGCTATCAAGTGCATTCCTTAATGGATATCAGTGTAGTTTACCTAATTTATTTCACAATACACGTGAGTTAAAAATAAATACAATAAACCTACAATAAAAACACTATTAAAATATTATATCAAATAAATTAAAACTAACGTTGACATAAACACTTACAAAAATTAAACAACAATTGCACACACAAAACTAAATGGAGTATTGGTATCAACACGCATGAAGGTTTTATGCTTACATGCAGACTGTTTGCTGATAACTCCACTAATCCAATGGGAATTTTTTTAAAGATTGTTTGGGGTGGTGGTATAAAGTAGCTAACATATTCAATTCTTAAGGTTAAACTTACATTGTGTTTTAAAATCAAAATGTTATTAAAGATATTATTTTAAATCAAAGTGTTGCTGACAAAGTATAACTGTAACTATACTGATGTCAGAACCGTGATACATGTAAACTAGATGCAACAATATTTAAAATAAGAGGATTGTCACCATGTAAGCAGTACCTCCAGATGTGTTACTAGAATTTCTTGAAAGATATATAGTGGTATTTTAATGTGCAAATTGAAATTAAGAAAAAATCTTCATCGGTTTTCAATATGGCAGCCATTTATGTAATAAGTTATTTTCAAATAGATTTAAAATGCCAAAGTAATTAGAAATAAATGTCGTCAAACAGATATGCAAGTAATTTTGTTAAGTAAGTTTTCTTCAGTCCCTGTATGCAGATCTTTTACTTAGTTCCCAAGCCTGGTACTGTGTTGTGTTTTTATTCTCCTATACCATGTATGATTTGTAAAATATTTGGGACCATGGATTATAAATTAGATATAGATGGAAGATTCAACTCTGTAAGTAAATGGGTAAAGGTGGCAAATATAATCCTTAGAATATGTTAGGTGGGTTTTAATTTTCTTATAAACAAAATGGTAAAACATTAGTCATTTTTGTTATGTAGCATATCTAAGATTTCCATGACAATATGTTCGCTACAAATATACATGTATACATAATTTTACATGAAAATGAATCTTTAAATGTGATTATTCTACGTCATCTTTTGTTAAAATTTAAAACGAGGAAGAGCATACTTAAGCTAGTTCCTTAGTTATTTATTTATTAGCCGTTTTGTTACTGTATTTATTGGCGTAGTTGTTGTTAAATTAATCTATTCTAAGATTTTATAAATTTTATTTTAATTTGTTGTTTTATTTTTATATTTACAATTATTGTTATTTGTTTGATATTTTATTTTCCACTTGAATTTGGACTGTTGCAGTGCCTCTCACATGTTGTATTTCATTAAATCTGGATTAAACGTTGTATGGCTGTTGACATTTTGTTGATATGAATTTTACAAATGTTTAGATCTAAAATACATTTTCATAAATTTTAAATGTGATCAGTTGTTATTTTTACTTTGTGTTGCACTGTGTAGCTTATTTAATTAAATAAAACAATTTCTTAAGAGTTGCAGTTATTATTTTAAATATACCTTGCATTCTTGTTTTACTTGTTTGAAAACTAAAAAACATCCTAATATTTACTGCAAATATGTTTTGTTTTTGAAACTAGGCTTTTTAAAATTTGATGGAACAGATTGTACTCGTAACAGTCCCTTAGCTTAGTGCTACTAAGCTTCTTTTTTTAGAGAGGGAATGCATTAGGCACCATCAGGAGAAAAGCCTCCCAGTGTGTGGGACTACCGGTTCATCCGGTTTACCCGCTAAACCTAACCTCTTTGTTCTAGGCTTAAAACCCACGCCGTTTCAATAGTCCCTTAGCTTAGTGCTACTAAGCTTCTTTTTTTAGAGAGGGAATGCATTAGGCACCATCAGGAGAAAAGCCTCCCAGTGTGTGGGACTACCGGTTCATCCGGTTTACCCGCTAAACCTAACCTCTTTGTTCTAGGCTTAAAACCCACGCCGTTTCAATGAAGATTGCCACTTTCTTCCATTGTTCCTTGCCCAACAGCATAATCTCAATGTTTTCAGGGTTTATGGATCCTACCTCTGACTCGATTAGCTGTCTCTCTGCAACCCATCTTTTACATTCAAAAATTGTACGTTTCACATATAAATGTAAGTTAACTGAATTGATTTTGATAAAGAATTCACAGCTTGAAAGGATTTCTCAATAAGTGAATTTATAATAAAAACTTTTGTGTTGGATTGAACAGAAAGGAAACAAAACTGTCGTTTGCCTTGTACATTCTGAAAATATTTTGCTCTTTATCCAACAAAATATGACCTTTACTGTACGGGTAGTATAGTGAATGACAAAGCGGTCTTTCGCCTGTTTACACTCCCCTCCTCACGGCATCGTACTTAGGACATTCCATTCCCATGAGTTGTTTCTCCCCCCCCCCCTCCCTGCTACTGTATTTTGTTTTTAGTTGGTGTCGATATTAAACTTTGTGAATGAGAGCGTCATTATGAGTGGAAAGCGTATTGTTTTATATTTAAATCAAAAATAGGAAGCAATTAAACGATTAGATGTAGGTGATTCAATTAGAAAAGTGGCAAGTAATTTAGGTATTAGGGAAGTGACTGTCGGGGTTTGGAGATGAAATAGATCGGTAATTGAAAAGTGGGTATCTCAAGGGTATTAAAATAAAGAAGAGGCTCTAGACAACCAAAGAAGAAAAAACTTCAGAGGCATTATTTTTGCGGTTTTTATTACAGTATCCAATTTATTTCATTTGAGTACATTATCAAACCTTAGTGTATTTAAAGTGAAATAAAATAGATTTTGAAGTAAGTATTGCTCCAAATCAGCCTATAATGATGTAAATGATGCGGGAACTCGCACCTCAGTGCTTTTCTCTCGGCCTACCGTATTATCCAAGGTCTGCCTGATCCCAATTACCTCGGATAATCAAAGTTTTACTGTAGATATGAAAATTCATGTATATAACCATAATAGTGTATGTGGAAAACATCTGAAACAAGTAAACATAAAGATTCAATTATCACAATTAATTGGCAGCAGTGGTTGCAAAAGCGGACATGGACATTTTGGAAGAAAATCCGGTGTTAGAAGACTTTAGCAAGTTCAATGGCGTCTGTTGGTTTGTTTTTTGTGGAGGTCTATATGCAATTAGTAAAATTCATTGAATTTTTACAGAGTTTCGGCTAAGTTTATGTGTGTACAAGTATTGCACTAAAAGTACTTATTTTCTTTGAGTATTTGAGATAATTGGATGAGTTAAAGATTTGGCAACCACGAGGTGTACAGTTTGGCTTTGTGAAATGGTTAAACAGTCATTTGTGAATTTATAAACTGAATTTGGGCCCATCGAAAAAAGAAGCAAGTATAAAAACTTTAAATACAAATTAAAAGTTATCGGTTTGAACATTTAGTTAAAATTGAATAGATTAAGTAACTTCATTTTTTGTATGTGTAAAGTAATTTTGGTCTGCTATTTGAAATTTGAATCATAATTAACTTAAATTGGGTCTGTAAGATTTGTTGATATTTTATTTTATATTTTTAATTTTTTTTAGGAGACTAAATTCCTGGTTGTAAACACATTTTTGCTTCCCTTTCTTTTAAATGAATAAAATTATTACTGCTTTTTATTGTTTGTCCGATTAATGTACTAAAACTTGCACAGGAAATACAAACAAAACCTTGGAAGGTATTACAAAAATTAACTACTCAATAAGTTAAATGAGTATCAGCAATTTTAAATAAAACCATGTCAAGAAGAAAGATGAGGCACATTTAATTTAGTATTCCCAGAGGAACTATTATTAATCAAATGAAATGGCATCATTTCATTAATAAAACCTGCTAGTTTTAGCTTAGAAGAAGAGAAAACCTTTTAGATTGTATTTTTTCCATGAGTGAGTTTGGATTCTCTGTTATTGATTTAGAATTGAGATGTAAATATTGCGATGCTTAGAATTGGAAGACAAGTTAATCAGTTTACGGATAACTTTCCTGGAAAAGAATGGCTCTCCCTTTCCTTTAGAAGACCAAAATTACAACTGTTTTTTTTTTTTTAACTTTTTATTGTTTGTATGGTTAATGTACTCAATCTTGGTTTTGGTAGTATTTTAGAAATATGCCTGGGAAAAACGAATAAAAGCTTGGAAGTAGGCATTAAATGGACTACTCTTCGTATAAGTTGAATGACTGTCTATAAGTATAATCTATTTGAAATGGGATAGGATATTGGTGGCAATATAATTCCTATGAAAAAAACAGGAAAGTAAATGTTACGTCTGGGAAAAGTGTTGATGATATAGGGTATGGAGGTACCAGTATACTAATGCTGGCTCTTCAAAACAGGTCACTGTTGTATACCATGGGAGAATACAGTCGGTTTCCAAGGGGGGTATAGGGGGCTGCGTTCTATCCCGGTGTATAGAAAAAGTTTTTTGGAATACAGTGCTTGAAAATGTCTTTTTAGACTATTTCACGAGCACCCATTTTGAATAGGAAAGGTGATCCGCCACCAAAAACATTCTTTTTATGTATTTTTAGGATTTAACCTTTGAATTAATTTTTATACTGTTTATCACAACTAAAAGTAATGATTGGAAGGGGGGGATTTCCCCGAACTTTTATGTATTTTTAAACTTAAACTTTTGATTTTTTAATCGTTTTTGAGGTTTTTGAATTGAAAACTTCTTATGGCGCGTTAGGCACTTTTTCAGATGGGTAAAAATCTCTGATCTCGCGTGATCGTCAGATATTATTCGTCATCGCCTCTGTGTTTACAAAAGAGAGATAGCACTAAATAACTCAATTCCAACACAGTCAACGGTAGCATAGTGGTCAGTATTTTTTATTTTGAATAACCTTTTATTGTTTTTTAACTAATTTGATCGTCTCAACGGAACAAAAATTAAAAATGGACAAGAAACCCATTTTATTTTATAATTTCAAAAAATCGTATAATATAAAACTTATTTCTTTTAATAGTATGTTGCAGCTCATTAATAAGGGGGGAAATACAAATAAAAAAAGTTGTTAAAAGTTCCCACTTTGCGTGTGTGTGTAAATTTAAATTGAAGTTTAAATACAGCGCTCACAAATACTTTCTTTTGATGTACCAGTACGGAGCGGATCGAGGTGTGGACGACTTAAAGAGCCCTTTCAAAAAATACCTTGCTCGACAGCTCCATAAAATATTGATTTTTGGTTTACTATACTTTGGACTGTGGCGGAGAGACAAACAAGTGCGCTCCATAGGTTTAGTTTTTCTTTTTTTTTTAAACACAAAAACAGCAAGTCACTATTTTTATTGACCACGAAAACTTTTTCTCAGTACAGGAAAAACTCTACATTCGTATAGTTTAGCAAACTATTTATTTAGTCATTTCACCTTTATTTATAGTAATGCAGTCACTAATTATTCTAGTGTAATATTTGTTCGCATAATTAACCGATGCGCTGAATCATTGTAAAGAGGGAATGTTGTAAGAGTTTAGCGATACGATATAGGCCTACTAATAACTACGGAGAAGCAAAGGTCGGCAGCTGTTTCAGACATTTACCGTATGAAACTTAGAAAACATTTGAATTTTCGTCAATTTATTCAACAGGAAGTTAAGTATCTTAAAACTCTTTTTTTAAGATTAGTACATACTCAGTATTTAAAACTCGTTCATGAGATTTAATTGGGCCTATTATAGTTCGAACACAGCCTTTTTTTTAGCGAATTTTCGTAGGAAAGATGAGCTATTGCAGTAAACTAAGGGTGTCGTGAAAATTGCGCACTTCGAAAAAAAAACGGTGCCATTAGAAACGTATACATATATTGTAGCCTATATGTATATATGTTGTTCGCATTCTATCTAACGGCCAAATTTTAAGTCCGATATGGTCCAAATATGGTACACACTTAGTTGTCTACGACGCTCGGACGAGTTCTTTTAGCCAAAATAATCCAACAACCGAAAGCGCGTTTTTTGACAAAAAGTAAATATTTTTCTAAATATCCCGTACTAGAATGAAACCTTTTTGGGGTTTTATCTAAAACAATTACTGTACGATATTATTCTGCACATTTTGTTTTTTTACACGACCTTATAGCTCGCTTGGTTCCCCCAAAATCGACCAAAACGTAAAATACCATAAAAGTACCAGGTTTAAATCCACGTAGGGGATTTTACCGTAGATTCATCTGCTGATCCGGAGCCGACAGCCGAGTTTGTACGCTGTGAGCGAAGCGAACCCGTCCAAAACCCGAGGGAAGTCGAGTAAGTCACAAAACAAGGTTTCCCGCCGCGAGTGGAACGAAGGAGCGCATGCGTCGAAGCAGGAGGCTTAGGTAAAAACCAATTACTTCTACTCATATATTTTGTACACTTAGGCAGCTATTCAGCGCCTTCGTGAGTAGATCAATTTCCCAAATAGTTGGTTGATACTCTAAAACATATAAACTTAATTTGGGAAATTCGCTCAACTCACGTCAGAGGTTCAGCTGCGTGGTCGAATTATTAATGTTTTGTCAGAGCTAGGAAATTAAATGTTTTCAAAGGTGACTTTCTCGCACACGTTTTGAAATATCGCGTAGTTTTTTCTTTTATTTGTATTATTATGCAGATAAAATCGTGTCCTCTTTGGTGGTAAGTTATACCATTGAAGAAACAACACTATATACTATATACTCCTACCGTAAGGAAAATTTGTAAATTAATGTAATGTATACATTCTCATCAAGGGTTTAAGGTCAGCTCTAGTAAAACAGAAAGCAACCTGCGACTCCCTATAGCGGCGGTAGATTACGCGGATATTGCTCATCCTAAATCCATTTAAAACCCGCAATTATTCAAATAGTGTTTTTTTAAAAATACCGAACTCTTGGGGACAAAATTCTTCATCCGAATGGCTTGGAAATTTTCGCTATAATTAATAGTTAATAGCGGCGGTAGGTTACACGGACATTGCTCAGCATAAATCCATTTAAAACCCGCAATTATTCAAATAGCGTTTTAAAAAAAATACCAAACTCTTGGGGACGAAATTCTTCATGCGAATGGCTTGGTAATTTTTCGCTATAATTAATAGTGACGACTTAAAAAAATATTAAATATCGATGTTTTAAATTATTAATAAATATTAAACAAAATGTTTTTCTTAAGTTTTGAAAAAGCCATTTGCATGCATATTGGCCGTAGCTTTAAAATGACATATCGTTCATTATTATCCGATAAAAATAAAGGAAAAATTTGAATTTGAATTTAACATTGGTGTTATGGAGTGTCAGCCAACATGGCCGACAGCTAGAGCCGACCCATAAGACGGCGAAAGCGGCTGTTTGCAAAAAGCTGTACTGTCTTCAAATATTGCAACGGACAACAGATTTCAAATAATTAAAAATTTGGAAGAATTTTAACTCAGAATAAACTGCTGACAAATTTGGAGATAAACAGAGTGCCTGGTAAATTTTGAAAACGTACTCCCAAATCAGGAGTTGACCAGAGGAAAACTTGAAAAAAAGTTTCAAAATTAACGTTTTCCTCAATCAGGAGTTACTAGAGGAAAATGTTGAATAAAGTTCCCAAACTAAAACTATCCTCAATCAGAAGTGAACTAGACAAAAATCTTGAATCAAGGTTCCAAATTAACATTTTCCCCAATCAGGAGTTGTCTAGAGGAAAATATTGAATAAAGTATCCAAACTTAAATGTGGAATTAGGAATTGTACATTAAAAAATAAATATCAGAGTTTAATTAACAAATTAAGTATTCATTGTTCTCAAATTACCCTGTCCTTAGAACGGCCTACATGTTAGCCAAAATCATTAGCAACCTTGCAATTTTCAGAAAATAAATATTAAATTTTTCCTTCTGATCTGTATATATAAAACAAAGTCGGGTAGGCCTAAGTTACACCACTTATAACTCAAGAACGGCTGAACCAATTTTTATAATCTTTGATTTGTTGGATTTATCTCCGCCCCGAATAGCAGAATAGCAATTCAAATATCGAAAAAAGTTGGCCTTAAAGGATTGAAACAACCCTTAAAACAATAATTATTGTTTGTTATAGATCTCAAAAACCCTACCGACTAGGAACGCGAAATGTGGTACACGTATTGCTCATAGGTGCTGGAGGCGCACTAAGAAAGGATTTTAAAATTTTGAGCCTTAAAGGGTTAAACACAACCACTAAAACAATAAATATTATTTGTTATAGAACTAACTCAAAATCCACACCACCTAGGCACACATATTTGCTCTTAGGCCCTAGAAGCGCACTAAGAAAAGATTTTTAAAATATTTGGCCTTTAAGAGTTGAAACAACCGCTAAAACAATAAATATTATTTGTTATACTTTCCTTAAAGTCAGAAAGCTGAAATTGTTTACATTTATTTCTTTAAAAACATATAAAAACAGTTTTACACTTTGTTACGTGCAGCCAAGGGGTAAAAATGTGATAACCACTTCTAAATACAATAAATAATATAATTGGTATTCTTTAATTAAAGCTAGAGAGCTGAAATTTGGCACTTATTCGAAGAAAATATTTAAAAACTAGGGGCTCTGCCCCTGGACGCTTCGCGTCCCAACCCCGCCTCG
>JAGFPH010001096.1:274402-288467 GCA_018207615.1 Philaenus spumarius | reverse complement strand
TAATCTTTGGCTCGTTTGTACATAGGTGACCGAGCATAAATCAGCTGTTTTATTTGGCAGCTGACTCAAACTCATTAAACATTATCTCCATAAGATTAACATGGGAAATTTGAAGGATTGTGTGCCGGAGCTCCTTCTCGGGTGGATAGCGGCTAAACGGATGATTGGATCTTAAATTTGATGGAAAAGTGTTAGTTTGAAATTAAATTTTCTACAATTTTTGTATTTAACATTTTGTTCTATCTCTTACCATTTTCTTGCTAAATGCTCTCAAAGTGGGACAATGAAAATTAAAAATATCGAAAAAATCGTTCCCGCCCAAAAAGTGCTTTTAAAATAAAAGATGTTAAGTTCTGGCAATTTTCCCAAAAGTTTATCGTCGAGAGCTTTAATTCAAGTATAAGGTTGATGGGGTTCCGATTACGGGAAGTGCCTAATAATTAATGTCAGTGAATCAGTGTTACCGTCTAGCTTTATATAAGTAGACGTAAGCTGATTAATTCTATCTCGATCTATGCATACACATATTAAAGACGTAATCTCTCTGGGCAATCTGCAACATTCAGCTAAGACTGTGATTTACCAGTCTGCAGATTTAGAGGTTGAAAAAGAAGACGCTCCTCACTCTGAATTCTCAATTTTTAATTGATTTAATTTATTTAGCCCACATACCCTGACCATGACAATTGACGGGCAACCAATGATGAATAAATTCTAAACTAGTTGAATATACATAATAATTCACTTTCATAGAATAAAAGATGAAAGAAAATGAGAGCGAAATATTACAATTATGTAACATAGCAATTGTGCAAACAATTATTCCCCGTAGCAAAGCACGGGTATTCAGCTAGTAGTATCATGAAGTTTAGTAACTTTAGATGAGCATGCGCATTATGTCAGTCAGTACTGTCAGCTTGTCAGTATAATCATTGCATTTGGATAACCTCAATTATTGTTTTAACTGTTATTTTATTCAATTGGTTGCCATGGTAATGAATGTAAATACATGTGTTGGTTTTATTATTCATGATCTATGATATAATGTTCGAATTTATAGAACAATTTTATGCAGTCGTTTTGTTCAGCCACTCGTTGCTTCTCTAACACAATGGAGACTGCAAGAGCATTGAATAAAAGACTGCACAAAACGTGTGTATAAAATGACTTATAATTGCTAAATGTAGGCCTATACATTGTTAAATTAACAAATTACATTTTGAAATTGTCAACACTCAAAAGCTTGGTAAAGTAACTGGAGGGTAACTATTTCCCAACGATCCTGCAATTATAAATATACTTCATGTACACTAACTTATTACTGGGAAGAACTCGTTTGTCTTTTAGCCAATGTTTTTCAAGGTAAACAACTGATTAGGTGGTAATTGTCGTAATACTGACAAAATTAATGCTTAGGTTTAAAAATAAATTAACCACTCCGTCAAGAAGCTTCCTGATTTATTCAAATTTATTGTAGCCTAAGTCAATTTATAACACGTATTTACAGTTTATGTACAGATGGCAATTATTTAACACATAAAGCGATTGTGCATGTGGATAGGCTTAGGTAAGTATATATACTGTAATTGTAATTTTACTGTGCAATTTCCATTTTTATTTTTTATTAAATATCACAACTCACAACTTTAGAGAGGGTTTCCTTAAAAATCACCCTTCCAGCCCAATTACTTCCCTTCCGACCCTGTCTAATTTGTATTTGCTCGAAAATACTTGAAAGCAACCACTATCAGAAATGTACTAAGTAAATATAGTTTAACAAATTAATGATAAAGCTCTTTATAAAAGTGACACTATTAGTTATGTATTATTATTATATTATTACTAACATATGATAAATTACAAAAATATTTGTAAAATGAAGTAGCTTATCCACTATACAAATTTAGCATGTTTTTTTAACTGACTTAACCATGTTCACTTAACGTTCTACTACGAACTGTTTTGCAGTTTTCACGAAGAACATATTCATGTAAATCCATTAAAATAAGGATGGCATCCATTAAGAGCGTATGCACAACCTTTTTAGTTTTATCTGTGAATTTCGGTCGTCTGAATTTAACGGTTTGTCTTGGATATTTTAAGTTATGTGTTGTTTCTGTGATAATATATCGTAGGCCTAAAGCTCTTTCATACTATTCGGTTTTGAAAAATGAACGCGCAACACTTGGTTGGTTGACACTATTCGGTTTGTACTCGATTCACAATCTCAGTGTTAAGTTAAATGGTGCAAATAGTGTGTTGTCATAATGAATCGTGAATACATATTAGGAAAAAGAAACCCAAATAAATTGCAACTTTTTTAAACTGGCGTAAAAACTACTAAATTTTAATTTCGTGTTTTAAATATTTGTAAAAATACGCATTCATTTATACACTTTAGGAATGAAAACCTAACTTAGGGTGAGTTCACAAAGAAAGATAGTTGCAAGTTACTTGTTTCTAGGCGCTTGCTCCCAGCGCTTGTGAATAGTTTTGGGTGTTCACAACAAAAGCTTTCAACTCTCATTGCGAGAATGTCTTCCTCAAGTGAATTATTTTTGCTTGAAAATGTAGATTTGAAAGTGCGCTAAAAAAATTCGGTATACATGAAATTAGTATGATATGTAGTAACATTGATGGAATTGACTCCTACAAATACTTGGGTGCCTTGTTTGACAAACGCTTATATTGGTCGGCACGTTATGTTGACTATTTGAGGTGTAAAATTATAAAGTTAATTTATGTTTTTAGTAATTTAAATTAAATATTATACTTTCGGAAAATAAGACAGTTGTACTTTGCTTATTGCCAATCTTTGCTTGAGGGGGGATAATAGTTTGGTGATGCTCCTGCAAATCCATACTGGCTCCCTTAGGTGTCATCCAGATATTTGATATTAAGATGGGGCTGCGTAAACCAAAAATACATAAATCTGACGAGCTGTATGACTGTTTAAACGTTTTTAATATCACACAACTCTTTGTAAAAACTCTTTTAACTGTTTTACATAAAAATTCTAATTTCATTTTTTCTATTTCCAGTCATTCGCATTTTACTCGTTATTCTCAAGCAGAGGGTGTAAGAACAGATAGGCTTTATGGATCTGTATTCACGACTAACTCAAATTACGTTTCACAGATGATTTTCCGTAATATTCCAAAAAACCTGAGACTATTTCAAAATTATGAAGTTAAGGCTGTAGGCCTTAACTTCATAATTTTGAAAAGCAAGTTTTTTTATGGTTGCGGAAGGTAGGAAGGTATTATTGCGAGTCCGTCATTTTTTCGGAGTATGTGTAGAGTTACATTTAGGATAGGCCTATATATGTCGCTCTTTTTTATCTTTTAATTTTTTATCTCGTGTTCTACTTCTGATTCTTTGTAAGGGTATTTTTGGTGTGGGCACAGCAGTGACGTTGTTGTTCTGATGATGACATATTTATGATTTCTTGTACATTTTAAAATTGTGTTTTTCTTCTCTCTTCTTTTTCCATAATTGTTATTGTAAAGTTATGTCGTGCACGACTCGTGCCCACGCACAGGCCTCGTGACTATGTGGGCACTAATCCATAGATGATAATTTGTCTGTATTTTTTTTTTTTTTTGTAAAGTTTGATTTATGGAATAAATAAATAATAATAATTAACCGCGGAAGAGGAAGATTTGGTGAATACCACCATCTTTTCCCTCAATTGAAATTGGGCAACGAGGGGTGTTTTTCTAATGTGAGAATGGAGTTGAGCACATTCAATTATATCCTCACGAAAATTGAAACTAATTTGGAGAAATGGTTGGACGTGAACTCTTTTTGAATGTTGTTTGTCCCAAATAGGCCCTCTTCTAAACACTTGCGAAATCAATTCACCGACGCCCATGTTCACTGCGTGTTGTCAGCGATTGACTGCTACCAGCGCCGGAAAACAAAAGTTCTTGCTTGCCTGTCAGCGCTTGCAGCAGGCACTTGCCTGTCGGAATAATGGCTGTCTCTGAACCACAGAATATTGAATAGAATATATTACATGTTCTGTGCTCTGAACGCACACACTTGATACAATGAACACTTTTTCTCGCTCCGGTCAGGCTTATTAGCAAACGCTTGCAGTTCTTTGTGAACGCACTCTAAAAATGTCGTAAAACGTTTAATTTTAATTTGTTCTAATTATGTCTAAAAGTACGTTTTATGTAGCCTACATTTTAGGAATGAAAAAGTCAAATAAAATTCTTTTCTTACTTGGCATACAAACACCTAAATTTAATTTCTTGATTATCTTGTTTTCTAAATATCAGTTAAAATTCTTATTCTTTTAAAAATAAGCTTGTTTTCAAGAACGTCAAAATATAGCTGTAGCTGTACGCAAACCTCAAGTCACGCACTTTTTGTATCATTTCTATTTTTGTAGATTTCAAGAAATTTTTTCTCACAGGCACAGGCCTGGTTTATTCACAAGTGTAATACAAAATGCTATCATCAACAGCTGCCATTATTTCAGTAACTAATAACTGCTAAAACTAGATAAACTTATAACACTTTAGTCTGTACAATAAAATCTCAAAAAATAGTTACTTCTGGTCAAAAAACTTGCTTGTGGTTGTTGGAAGTGCTAACGAACTCGTCCGAGCAACTTAAACAACCAATGTGTGTACTAAATTTGGACCAAATCAGACTTAAAATGCGGCCGTTAGAGTGAAAATACATATATATAATATATACACATACAATATAACAATTTTAATGACACTAACATGGTGTAAAATTGGGGACCCTGATCGGTGATCATTTTTCTACTCCCGACTTTAGGTCTCACCTTAAGGAAATTCGCTAACTGGGCCTAACCTAACATTGTATTTTTAAGCTGGTCAAACGAATCCAAATGTGCTATTGCAATGAATTTAAACATACATTTTTGTAGTTCATGGATTTATATTTTTCTACACACATAATTTTTTCATACAAAACGCATCAAATAAATGAAATCATTTTGATCACAATTAAGGCTGTATGAACTAAAATCCCTTGCCTTCCCTGCACGGGAAAATATTAACAAACCAGTAAACAAATTATCCACACAAATAGGTAGCCTACTTAGCTTTGTTTCCATTTTTTCAAATTTTATTATCACTTAACTTTATTTATTTGAAATTATTCTACCGTTTAATAGTTAAATTGTTTATTTCTAAGTAATTTCACATGTTTACTACATATTTATCATTAATTCCATGAAGCTTCCTCTTTTCCCTTTCCCACTATTTTCCTCTTAGCGTCAAGATACAAATTGAGAATGTCCATGAAATTTTCAATTAATTAGGTGAAAAAAAGTAGAATTTTGTTACTTTACAATCAAAATTGGTCGAATTGCAACCACAGGAGTTACTAGTATATAATAAACAAAAAAGCACCAAATAAAACTAGTATTGAAATAAAGCATAGTTTTTCTCATCCCCTCCAACTATTATCACTGCACATTGCTACAATAGGCCAACTCCCACTTAATGCATGACCTATATGATAAGGGAATTCTGTAGTCATCATCAACAAACAGTAGTGGTTTATATATGGTTGCTAGTGTCAGAATTTCTTTTCCTGAAGGCTCTGCTGCATCTCCGATACTTTAGATTTATTTTCTATAAGGGTAAACTTAACACGTTTTTAGTTGCTACATTTTATCTCAGACTGGTCTTTTAGAATTAGACTCTTTTTAGTTAGAAATGTTTTTGGTGTTCAGGGTTTCCTAGTAATAATAATAGGGGGGGGGGGGTTTGTATAATTATGTCATCTCTGTATATCTATGTGTCACAGACCCTTCTTTTTACCACATTTTGTGGTTACATTTTATGAGTGATGGTGCTTTTAAAAACCACTGAAAACTAAAGAAAATGTGAAAATGTTTTCGTGTCTATTTGTTAAATTACAAAATAGTTAAATTTTGTACTCTTTACTCCTTTCGTTACTCCATCGATGGAATCGTTTTTGCGTAACAATCACCCATGCCTGTATGTACTATGCTTAAATCGCAGCTACAATGTAGGCTACGCTCTTTAATTTTACAACCTATTGGCGATCGAATTTTACATGTAAGAACTTTTCGTGAAACCAAATACAACAAAAGAAGTGCGACACATGGGCCCACACGATCACTAACCAAGTAAGACGTAAATTAATATTATTCATAATAATATTCTGGATCTGTAAGTACGGCAATGCATATACATGTAAGTAGTAAGCCTAGGTTTTCATAAAATATTTTACAATTTTAAATAAAGTAGCCTAGGCATGACCAAATAAACGGTACCAGGAATTGGCACATACTTACTCACAAACATATTTAAATTATTAAACAGATTCACTGTGACTTCATAAGTGTAGGTGAGGTAGGAGAGATGATTTATTAAAGTAGGAGATTAACTAATAAATATTATTATTAATAATATCTAAAGACAAAACTATTAGATCGATTTCGAACAAATTTTCGCCAAACAAGTCAATTATTCCTGTATAGATACCCGAAAAAAGATTTTGAAAATTTTTGAAAAACAACCCCCTTTATGGCCAAAATCCCCCCAAAAATCAGTTATTATTATTAACTAAACGAGAATTTTTAGAAAGATGCGGTTTTTAGCATATGGCAGGGTACATTAAAGGCTACAAATAAGCCAAATTTTATCAAAATCATTAGAGCTGTTTTTTTGTTAAAAAAATAATAACTGATTTTGTGGGAGTATTTTTTTTGCCAGCAAGAGGGTTATTTTTCAAAAACCGTTTTTCGTGCATCTATACAGGCCTACTTGACGTGTCTGGTGCAAATTTGTTTGAAATCGATCGAATAGTTTTCGCTCTAGCTTTTTATACATACTGTACAGACATACAGGAAGACATTTTGTAAAACCACTTTTTTGGATTCAGGGGGTCCCAAAACGGATATTTTCACAAAAATCTCATCATCGATTTTTTTTGCGATCACTAGGCTATACTTTCTATATACTATAGTGTAGTGAGAAAGTAAAAATAATTGATTGTTACATGAACAATTATTGTTCTTAAAATTTGGATCAATAAGTAAGGTATTACTCAGTTATAAATGATGAAATGGGCCTAGGCTTTTGTAAAGTGTTTTGAATGCACTCGTTATGCCCGTGAAATGACTCTCTATTGTAGTACTTTAATTCACTACTTGCTCAAAAAGTCAGCTGATTTTTGAATTAGGACCAACAAGTATTGTACGTAAACAATGCATTGCGGTACTTAACAATTACAAGTTCAGCTGTTTTCTAACTGATAGTAGCACTGCCGCGCAGTTAATCGCTTTTAAAATATATGTAGAACAAATAATAATGCAATTAAATTAATTACGTGTTCGTTCGTGTGGTTCTAGTGCAGTAAGATAAAAAGTATCGTTCATAACTTGTATCTAAAGTGCTTTTTGGTGCTTGATCGAGTGCTCGGCATTGCCTCGCACATAAAACCACGATCCTCACACCAAAACATCCACTTTAGTAGTGAGGAAATATAGCCTACTACTATTTTTTAAAAATAATTTAGGCACACACCAAAAAAATAATATAGCAATATTTACAATTGTGATTAATAAAGTGTGTTTAAAAAAGTATAAAGCTATGAGTATACACATCTGCACAACGTTGGATATTTTAAAAACAAAATAAGAAAGCTAAATCAAAATTAAAAATTTGTAATGAATAAATATAAATACCTAATACAAAAATAATGTATACATTTTTGTTTTTTAATGTAGCATAATATAATGTAAAAAATTCATATTCAGAATTTTTTTTATCTGTATTACTATAGCATCCAACTGTATATAATAAAATTAATATAAAACGTATTCATAACATTAGGTTTACTCGCACAATGATTCAAAATAACTTTAGGATAGACTGGTTAGACCTACAGTGACTAGATAGAACTACAGGTCTTTATCTAGTCCACTGTAGTTAGACCTAGCCTAGACAAATAGAAATGGTTTAAATCGGTATTTTAAACTACGGTTGCGCCTAAAAGTATGATAAGGAAACATAACAAAATATATTTCTGTTTTGTGTGTTTTGATACAAATATAACATCCAAGTAAACATATAGGTTTTTTTCTAACATAACGTGAGTTTGATTCATTCGTCAGTCTTCGAACAAATTGGTCAGAAAACCAGTTCATCTTAAAACATTAATTTAAATTAACAATGTGAAATGAATTACCGTAACAATAGTCACTATTTTCGATTTTAGTGACTACGGCAGTTTCAGCATCCATTATCGTATTGAGTGGCTTGATGGGGTGTTAACGATGTCATGGATTTAAAATACACATGTACAAATGTACACATTTTAATTTCTGCACATAAAAAGGAAAATAGTGACTATTGTGTGACGGTAAGTCATTTTAATTACATATTTGAAAGTAGGCCGAAACTAAAAACGAATTATTCCGTACAGTGCTAATTATTTATTAATCTTATAGGATGTACTTTTGAAGTGAGCATCTCCCCCCTTTCAAGAAGTAGGCCTATTTTACAATTTGAAATAATATATGCCTACACCAAAAATAAGTGTTGATCGATACACGAACAATTATTATTTTTATATTCTGGATCTATAAGCACGGTAATACATAGACTAATTATAAAGGTAAAAGTATTTTTGTTTAGTGTAGGCCTACATTATTTCAAATTGTAAAATACTTGAAATACTTTTAGATCCAGGATATCATTATTACTATAATAATAATTTACGTCATACTGGGAGATTGATCGTGTCTCCCATGGGTCCCAATTTTTTTAATTTTTGAGATTCACCTCAGCATACTTTAAAATTAATACTTTGAAAAGTAGAAACAGCAACATTTCGGCTACTCCATCGAAATAAAGTTGCGCAACAAGTGGCTACCAACAGCAATGCTAGTCTTTTAACTGCAAATACATACGTCTGCAAATACTTACAAATATTTGTCCATTGCATAATTTTTTAAATCAAAATATTTCTTTTGATAAATAGAAGAAAACGGTTACGACAATAAATCTGTTGAAACTCTTCTAATTCGATTGAGAATAAGTTGCGTTTGTGATTTTTATAAAGGTCAGAAAAGGACCGAAAGGGGGTTCATTTTTTTGTAGAAATATTACGAGAAGACTGATCTCTAATAAATACATAGTATTTCGGTTTTAAAATAATTTATTCTGGCGGCGTTCAGGAAGTGAACCGCTCCGGGCACCAGATGGTGTAAAACCGCCACTGCTTTGTTCAACCCGGTTTCAAAATAGGCCTATTTGTTATTTTAACAAACATGGCTTGCTTGGGTTTGTTGTTTCTTTGCTGATAGTTTTTACTTTATACTGGTTAGACTTAAAAATACGGGGCAGCAGCGCACAGTAGAGGCAAATTATCCCCAATTTAGTCCCAACTATAGCAGACCTGGACGCCTTTAACCTCACTACTTCCCCAAAATGTTTAGAGGACACATAAAAAAGGCTGTATTATTTTAGTTAAAGTATCATGATCACCAGTTAAGGGCAGATCACCAATTGTCAAAATTAGAACGCACAGTTCCTGAGTGGCTATTTTTAGTTTTAAGAGTACATTGTTTTCACACTATACAAGTTTGATTTTAATTTCGCCAAATCTGAAAATGTTACGGAATCGTCCAATAAGCACTCGGTCGATTATGAAAAAGAATAAGTCACATTTCGCGAGATTTTTTAAAGTTTAAAGTATTTGCTTAACATGCCAGATAAATCTTTATTACATGCCAGTTAGGTATGTATGTAATACATGGCAGGTAGTCTATTAATACAGGAACGTTAGGTCTTTAATGTGGTTTAATAGATGCCAACTAGGTATTTAATATACTTTAATACATGCCTGTTAGGTCCTTCATAGGCGCCAGTTAGGTATGTATGTAATACATGCTAGGTAGTCTATTAATACAGGAAAGTTAGGTCTTTAATGTGGTTTAATAGATACCAACTAGGTATTTTAATGTACTTTAATACATGCCAGTTAGGTCTTCAATGTACTTTAATACATGCCAGTTAGATCTTTAATACATGCCAGTTAGGTTTTTAATACATGCCAGTTAGGTCCTTCATAGGCGCCAGTTAGGTATGTATGTAATACATGGCAGGTAGTCTATTAATACAGGAAAGTTAGGTCTTTAATGTGGTTTAATAGATGCCAACTAGGTATTTGAATATACTTTAATACATTCCAGTTAGGTCTTCAATGTACTTTAATACATGCCAGTTAGGTTTTTAATACATGCCAGTTAGGTCCTTCATAGGCGCCAGTTAGGTCTGTATGTAATACATGCCAGGTAGTCTATTAATAGAGGAAAGTTAGGTCTTTAATGTAGTTTAATAGATGCCAACTAGGTATTTAATATACTTTAATACATGCCAGTTAGATCTTTAATACATGCCATTAAACTAATAAAGTTAGGGGGGTTGCGAAGTGAAGAAAAAAGTACGTTAGCAAATAAACTCGTATCTGTGCATCTTTGAGAATGAATACATTAGCAAACTGAACTACACGTTATCCCCCATTCCCATTCACCACCCCAGTTATGAAAAATATCCAGTATTGGTAGTGGCAGCAGAACCTGTACAAATACTTCAACTGTAGTTTTCTAATGTTTCCATAAACATTAGAATAAGGAAATATACACGAATTACTTTTAGACGTGTTTTTTTTCTAATTGGTCTATCCATCATACTTCGAGTGCGTATCTAAACCTACTCAATCACAACAAATAACAGATTCAGTAGTGATGCCAGGACGTCTGTCTTATAGTCAATAAATTCTAAACATTAATTAATTGTAATTTCTTCGCTAATAACACTTTCTTGTGTAATTAACGTGTCATTAGGTTATCTAGCCGAGCCCAGCACATTGTAATTGTAAATTATGAGTTGGTCTGTGTAAGATTATCCACCAGTGAAGCATAACCTATTCGTTCTCCAACCACATCGGCGATGAGTCTGGTTATAGTGATGCGGGAAGTTCCCGAAGGTAAGTACTTTAACTGTTTAAACTTTTTATTTCACCAACAAATATTATTATTATTGCTTTATTCGGTATTTATTACTGAAGCAAAACGAAAAAAAATGAAATACAAAAATTAATTGATTGTTGGAATGTTACTTATTTTTCTTAGCGATCCTTATCAGAAAGTGATCCTTATTTTTCTTAGTGGATCAGCTTGGTGAATGTCAGAATGTACTTGACTGCATTTGTTTTTTTCAAAGACGATTTGACGTTTTTTTTAAATGACCAACACAAATATTTTAAGCCCAAAAGATAATAAATTAAAATTTTCTAAAATTATACTTAAAAACTGTGCGTTTATGTGTATTAATTATATTTCAAGTATATGGCCTAAAATTTGAGCAAAAATACTGAAATTTACAAATGATTTCAAAGGAAATTTAGGCTTATAAAGAGTGTAACAATGTTATTTGTCCATTTAAAACACACAAATAAAAATGGATTGAATAAAAATGGATTTCAGGGTTGGTAAAATAATCAGCTGTTCACTCTTAACACCTCTAAATTGACGTGCTTTTCAGAGATTTCATATTTTGAAATAATGTGAATATCTAATTGTTCTGCTAGTGTTTGGTTTAGGAGTAGGCCAGATAAAGTCATACTGGTAAAATTGTAAAACTCTGATACCGAAATTAAAAATGAAATACTCACATTTAGGTCACTTTTGCAAACGACCCTTGCCCAACACTGCAAATAAATAAACTAAATCATGTACAAGTTTGTTTTTGTTTATATTGTTGAATCGATTTATTGTTTTTACAATCATTTTTACAATTGATTTAAATATAAAGTTGTATTCCATGTTTTTATACTTGTAATTTAATTTTTTGTTTATATAATTGTAAAATTTGTGTGAGGAGGATGGAAGAGGGTAAGCATGAGAAGCACGCAGGCTCTTCAGTATACTTAAATAATTATAAACAATCTTTATGTAAAAACTCTCGATATTGGAAAGTCACTCTCAAAATAACACATAAAGGAACATTAAAATGAACATAAAGTAACGTCTACATTAAAGAAACATTTTCAAAATCTCATTTCTTTTTATAGTTTGTTTTTAACTTCAAAATGTGTGCTTGGAACATCTAAAACTTTGTTAAAATAGGTGATTTGGCTATGATGTATTAGGCCTATATTCAAACAATGACAGAAATTGGTTTACCAAACCCAGGCAATTTCCACAATCGTAAATATTGTTTTTTAATTATCATTATTTATTAAATTACAATAAACTATGGTATGAAAAATGTATAAATGAAGTGTAATTCCAAGGTGATAGTATTTGTTCTTAAGTTTTTGGTTTGTCTAGTTCGCTCTCCTGCTAATATGATAATCACATCTAATATAGGCTAAGATACTTCATTACTGTACCTTTTGAGGATTTCATTTGAAATTTAGGATAATTATTATATCAGCGATTTTTATTTTACGATTTATGTTTCCAAGGACCAAAAAAATTACCAACACAAAAATATTAAATTCATCATTGACTCTTATTTCTTGATATAGAATATAAAGTCCCGACTGGATGATTTATCCTAACTCATTCAACTTATGAGGGTGACATTTGATAAGTAGGGTCAAGGTCAGAGTGAACTTCCCAGAATACAGTAGATAACTACCATAGATGCATAGTATTTTGGAAAGCGGCGTTACATTAAAAACCTAAACACCACAATTGAGCCTAATATATCTTACCTGTATAATATAAAACAGAAAATTTGAACGTCAAATTACGTTATCTCGCCATCTATTCGTGTTACGTTTCTGGACGCCACGATGAGTAAGTCCTGTACCTCTAAATGTTATCTAATAGATGCCTGCTCTGAAAAAGTAATACAGTACCTCACAAACAGGAACTCGTAAAGCAAGAACAGGGGTTGTAAGGGTCTCCCTTGGATACTTGTAAAGTAGATATAATTTTATGTTTGTAAAAAATACCAAATTGTGAATTATATAGTCACGACGATACTCAAGGCAAATGTTCGTATATGAAATATTTTATCCGTTTAAGTAAGGTTGATAAATAATATGTAAAATAGTTTTCAGAAATGTTTCAGTGACATATAGTCGAACGAATTTGTTTTATGTTTAGACTTTCGATTAGTTAATCGTTTTCGTCACCTGGCCGAGACCTATCCATCCTAAGTTCGATCTAGCGTTATATTAAAGGCTTGTGAGCTAAATTAATTATTATTGCCCGTAAAGGAGTTCTCCTTAAAGAAAGAAACCGTCTAATTATTCAGAAAGCAACCCTTCTAAAAGCAATAACAATAACTACGAAATGTCGCAAAGTTTAATCAATTATCATTTATTTAGTAAACAGCACGTGTCAGGAGCCTGAACTTTCTAATATAAAAACTCCGTGACGGGACTACCTTCAATTCTCACTAACTCCAGACCTGAGGCCATAATATCATCGCGTTACCTTGACTAACAGCTTATCTAATCTATGAATAAATGACTACGAACATTATTTCGCAGTATCATTTCGCTAAGGAAAGTCCTGTAACTTCAAGGTAACGCAGTGTTAAATGTTTTTAATTTAGTTTTAATAATATATTTAAACGTATTGGTATTGTAAACATACTAAAATGTATGTTATATTATATCAGGAGAGCATTTTTCATAAACCATCAAACCTTGAAAGCACCCGAAAACATAATGATCACCAATAATTAAAGAAAACCATACATAATTCATTATGAACATGTATTCCCACACATCCAAAATATTGTAACCATCGTAAATTTTAAAGCCAGAAAAAAGAGTAAGAATACATTATCAAAGAGGCGACTCATAAATCTTGGTACATTTTTTAGAAGGAATCATAAACAAAACATTGTTGAAGGGGAAAGGAAGACGAAGAATATAGAAAGCTGTCGAAGGACAGCCTTTTTATATCCTTATTTTATTTAAAGAACATCCTTTCTAACGCTTTTTATTTTTTATTAACCTTAAACGCAAAATATTTTAAAATCCCGTCTTATTGCACATCTAGAGTATAAGGGGGACC
>JAGFPH010001096.1:252311-268934 GCA_018207615.1 Philaenus spumarius | reverse complement strand
ATACTCCCGTGTTCTTCCATCTCCTCCTGTCTTCTCCCGTTTACTTCTGTTTTTTCTCATCTACTCCTGTCTAATACTCATGTCTTCTCCCGTTTCCTTCTGTCTCCCTGAGTCATTAATATATACAAAAATTATTATAACAAAATTCTTTAAAAAAAATATTTTGATATCCCTACTTAAATAAACACACATACACAGACACAGTATAATAAAATACTAGGTGAGACTCCTGCGTGCTTCGTACGTCAACCACCTTTCAATAATCTGCACACATTTAATATACAGAATGTAGGCCCATATATGATTAGATACTCGGACTATAATAATCATAACTTCAAAATAATAAATAATATTTTATGTGATTACTAAATAAATTAAAGTATTAAGGTTATGAAATGACAGCAGTTATAATAAATATTAAAAAGAACCAGCTTTACTTCTGACAAAAAATTTACTTAAAAATTAGAACTATACATTTGTTCAAAGTATGGAATCAGCTATTCATGGAAATGCTCATGAGAATGCCTAAATTAAACTTTAGAGGTGTTAAAAGATCAACATTTTTCTACTCAACATTACCTAAATACACTGAAAATGAATTAATTTTAAAATTACATTATTTCTCATTGGCTTTTTTTTTTTTTTTTTTTGCTAATATTCAAATACGGAGAATCAGTTGTACGATAATATGCAAGTAATCATCAGTTCCATTATTTAAATAAAATCAGCCGACTAAAGTTCGTCATTTTCCGTAAAATTAACAATAAAACCTGTTAGTCTTACGAAAAATGACGAACTTTGAACAAACAAACAAATAAATAAATTATTATTTGAAAAACATATTGATGACTCATTTACGAATAAAAGGCTATCACAAAAAATAATCATTATTTTCGCTTGAGCATAGCCGCTGACGAATTGTCTACAGAAAAAGATAATTTTAAAAATTTCACTCTAGAACAAATGCAATGTTAGTCTATTCAGGAAGGGTGTAAGGAATTGACTTTTGAATGCTTGATCTAGGTAGAAATACCAAATGTTTAAGTCAGATGCTATTATTTTGGCTCAATTGGAAAACTGGATAAAGATGTAACAAATCTTTTAAATAAAGATTGATACATATATAATGGGGTACTAAACTCTAGACCGACAAAATGTACTCAGATTATTTAATACATGCAGGTTACATGCCTTATAAAGTAATTTTAAATATTAATACTTTTATATGTTACGGAGAAAATTGGCTGTGGCAGGCATATAAAAAACTAATCGTTGTTATAAGGATTCCGTTTTTTCTATTAAGGTGTCAAACAATAAAAAAATATTTCGAAACTAGATTTTTTCCTTTACGCCATTTCAACGCGTTTACGCACATATGAACAGACGAACAAATTTGTTTCATATTTATATTTACGTCAAATACTATTCATAGTTTAAAGTTTTTGGTTCGAATACAGTCAGAGACATTGTGGTGGCGCGGGGAGAAGCGGGGATGCACAATTCTGGACTGAAAACAAAAGCCTCAGCGTCTGCTAATCACCCACGTACGTTCCCTGCTCTGAGCTCCATCGCAAGATCTGTGCTAGAGTGAGTGTACGACTTTTGTAGGTTGGTTAGTAGCGCCAAGCCGGCTTGAATCGTAAGCCGCGATTTCGTTGAAATATGCATAAAAAATCGCGTGTTTCAGATTCTATTTATATAAATGAACAATTAATAATAAAATAACTTTAAAATGTTAACACGGCTTTGACCTAAAAATATGGAGATTATTCTATCCAAACCCCCGAAAAATGCATTCAAAAGAATATATGTATACTTAATTAAACATTTTATTATAAGCATTTGCCATAGTTTTCTTTCAATTATAAGGTATAAAAGCACATAGTCTTTAAGAACAATTAAGATGTTTCACCACTTTTTAAGCAGAAAAACGTAAGTACGTAGATTCCGCTTTTTTACTCAAAGCAAGACCCTTAAAGCAGCTGTAGCATACACTCCAGCAGTAATACAATAAGCTATTTTATAAAAGAGCACTTGAGATGTAGTACTTGAGCAAAATAACAGTCAATAGTTCATGTTTTGCTGTTTATTGTACATTATCCGAATACCGTATCTTCGCTACGGTTTACTTTCTTTCAAACTTTTGTGGTAACATAGATTACTGTAAAAAACCTCTCTTATCCAAGAGCCTAGAACCTAAACCTAATAAGCACGAAGCTAACAAATTTCAAGTTAAGGTTAATTTTTGATTTGGAAGACATACAGTTGATTATTTTGCCAGTTTTGTAGCGATTTTAGCGCTTATATGTTAAATTAGCAAAATTCCTTTCTTTGACATGAGGTACATAACAACAATTCAATGAAGATCTAACAAATTTCAGATTATTTTATAAGGAATGAGTCAGTGATTCAAGTGTTACAAATATGTTAGAGATGCATATATAGGAGAAATAATGTGTTTTCCTGTTGTTTTTTGTTTTGTTTTCCGCGGTTATAGGCAAGGAAACACATTTTAGGAAGGTAAAAACTCTTGGCCACTTCTATTATTTAAAAGATGGACAGAGATGTGCAAAATCTGATCTCGGGATAGTTATTCAAGTATTTACAAAGTCCCACAACCCTTCCCCTCCTACTACCCCACCTTTAAACTTAAGCTGGTTAATTTTGATACCTTTGCTTTGTGTGTTTTAACATTTCACTTTCTCACTATACTATAGTATAGAGAAAGTATAGTGATCGCAAACAAATCGATGTTGAGTCCAAAAAAGTGGTTTTTACAAAATGTCTGTTGTGTCTGTATGTATACAAAGCTAGAGCGAAAACTATTCGATCGATTTCAAACAAATTTGCACCAGTCATGTCAAGTAGGCCTGTATAGATGCACGAAAAACGGTTTTGAACATTTTTGAAAAACAACCCCCTTTTTGGCAAAAAAAACCCCAAAAAATTTGTTAATGTTTTTTTATAAAAAACGGCTCCAACGATTTTTATAAAATTTGGCTTATTTGTAGCCTTTAATGTACCCAACCATATGAAAAAACCCGCATCTTTCTTAAAATTCTCGTTTAGCTAATAATAATAACTGATTTTTGGGGGTGTTTTGGCCATAAGGGGGTTGTTTTTCAAAATTTGTCAAAAAATGTTTTCGTTAATCTGTACAAGCCTAATTGACGTGTTTGGTGCAAATTTGTTAAAAATGGATCGAATAGTTTTCTCTCTAGATAATAATAATAATATTTATTAGTTAATCTCCTATTTTAATAAAAAATCACCTCTCCTACCCCACCCTACAATTATGAAGTCACAGTGAATCTGTTTAATAATTAATTTAAATATGTTTTGGAGAAAGTATGTGCCAGTTCCTGGTTCCGGTTATTTAATATGTGTCCGCGTAAAAGTTATAAATGTTGAGTACTGTTTGTTGTTTTTGTGTTTTGACAAGTAAATAAGTTTTATGCTTGGAATGAGTGAAACAACTGCAACGCTTTTTTGTAAAGATCTGATGATGGTGACTTTGATTCTCAGAAACCGGTTATCGGTGAAATAATAAGAATTGTCTGGCCGGAGAAAATAAGCTAATTAATTATAATAATTACGTAACTTGAGTTATTTTTATAATTTTATATTATTTAAAAGATTGAAAGAGTCATCCTAAATCTTTTCTCAGTACAAATATTCATCTTTAATGAGAACCTTAGAAATTGCAATATCCCTCCCAACCCCGCTCCTATCAACGCATGTCAAGAATCTGTAATAAACAAATAATATGGCTTGTGATACATCAAGTTAACTCCTTTAATAGGAGTAATCAAATACACATTTCTTAAAGTATTCGTTTAATTAGCTCAAAAATATAATTTAATAAATTGGTCTACACAGTTTTATAGAAATTTGCTATCGCGCTATGAAAATAGTAGTTTCTTTGTAATAATATAGCCTAAAGAAACTTTCTCACAAAAATAAAATTCCTATACTAGTTCCACATTATTGTTGGTAGTTAATGTGGAAATTAATGGTTGGAAATGGAAGTTCGGTCTCGATGAAAACAAATTCTCAAAAATGAAGGAAATTTGTTGTTTCTTTATGCATTTTGATAACCTCCAAGTCAAACGTGCTTGTAGTTCAGTGTTTTAATTAGCTACAGTATTACTGTGAATAATTTCACTCCAGAGTACTGTGCATTCATTATGTGTATAACATAGGCTGCTATTTATATACGCAAAGATCATCACACACACTTTGCATTAATAATTTAAATCGGAAAAGCATTTTAGTTAAATATTAACCACTGCAACTTGGTTAATATTGCATTACAAAACCCATACAGACAAAAACACAAAAATTCACAATAGATGTTTAAAATGTGCACCATCTGGTTCTAAACAATAGAACAGCCCAGTTTAAATTCTGATCTGGCCTTTTGAAATGTTTACGCACTCTTGAACTATTTTATTTCTCAAGTCTGCTGAATCAGCTGGAGGTGTAGGCCTATTGAATACAAACGTTTCTAAAAGACTCCATTTATCGGAAGAAATCTAATAAGGTCAAATGCAAATTTGGAGATGTTTAAAATGGGTTTTCTAAGGTTCTAATTAAAGATGAATAGCTATCGCGAGAATAGATTTTTAATACTTCTTTCCGTCTTTTAAATAATATAAAATTATAAAAAAATCAAAATAACATAATTCGAACCAATACGTCAGCCAATTTTTTTACAAAAGAAGTTCATGGTTTAAAAAATCTTTAATTGCTAGTCACCCATAAATCCATATTTTATAAAAGCCATTACACTTTTTTGAGATGGGGTGGTAGGAGTGGGAAGGGGTTTGGGATTTTGCAAATAGTGGTTTTAAGGTACCTCCTGACTTTGAATTTGTATCGAGATCATATTTTACATCCCTTCTTCTGTAATTTAAATAATACAGGTGGTAAGTTTTCAAAAAACCACTCTTTAGGCCTTTACGGAATTTTGAATTTGTGTGATATTCTTTCTGAGAAATAATGTTTCTTACTTTTCTCTAGTATCGTGATTTTCGTTCGGGGAATTGGCAAAAATCCTTTCTTAATAAGCATAATGACTAAATTCCATGTATATATTATACATAGAAATGATGGTACATTGATAGTCACTGATAAATACATCGATATACATGTATACAATATACTTTGAATATATTCATTGTAACCCAGGGTATTTAGCGATCAGTGAGTCAGAAGTTGTAAATATGTTTTAGGTTAGGTGTAAGGTATTTATTTGTACTCCCTTTTTTATAATTTTTAATTAAGTTTATTATTTGTACTACAAACTTACAAAACAACATATTCGTTTGTGAACAAACATTTAATTGTGTAAGCATTGTTACATGCGCTGTTGGATCTGCTTTAGGAATTGATAAATATGTTAGTTGTTGAAAATGTAGAATTTGATCATTTTCATAAAACTAGGGGCTCTGCCCCTGGACGCTTCGCGTCCCAACCCCGCCTCGGCCTATGGCTTCAGATAGCTGCTTCGCTTCGCTTGCGTTTGGAAAACTCTCTAAAGGCTCTCGCTAATCTTTGGCTCGTTTTTACCTGGGTGAACGAGCATCGTTCAGTATTTTTAACATCTGGATTGTATCTATTCGAATACTTAGTGACTTTGTAGGAGGTATAAAAAGAAGCTGTACCTATTCGCCTTCTAAGTGACTTGAATGGTGGTATAAAAAGAAGTTCAGATTTTAAATTGTATGCGCATTTTTCAGACTTTATGCGCATTTTTAAATACATAAGACCTAGCGCATTCAATTCCTGACGTCAAATAACCCCTGTAAGCAAATTTTCATAAAAATCGTTAGAGTCGTTTTCGAGATCCGCGATAGATACAAATATAGATACAAGAATTGTTCATTTAAAGTAATAGGATAACGTAATAGGATTAATTGTGTGCATTCTAAAAATGTATATAGAGATTTTTGTTCCTCCAATTTAGTTTTTTCTTCATTTTCACAAATTAAAGCCTTCTTGGAAAAGATGCTGTAGAGTTCCTTTTTTTAGAACGAATAGGACTAAACCTTCAAAAATATATTATAGTGTGCGTTTATTATAAATAAAATAATCACATAAAGAGTCTTGCAGGAAGTACACCAGAATGAGGTACCTCTCAAGTGTAGCAATGGTAAACAATTTTATTTATTTATGTGACGTGTACGAAAAATGTACGAAAATATGTGTTACCGTAAGTGTTGTGTATATATAAGTGTTTGAGTGGACATAGATAGCTGGCCTGATGATGCTGCCTGTGGCAGTGAAACATGTAGCCACATAAAAGGTAAAGTACAAATACAGACTACATTTGACAGAAAATAAATAATAAATATATATAATCACATATATTATTTCTCAAGGGCATTTTTTTCTCGGTACGCCATAACTTCCTTAATACATCATCAAATTACGTGAATGAGGCATCATTTTAAAGCTTTCCTTAACCGCTACACCGGAAAAATATACAAAATACAATTATACGGAAAAAAAAGAAATAAAAATAATCAGAACGTAACAGCGATGTAAGATCAAGTAAGTTGTAGGGATATTTCCTGGCGTTGGCAACACTGATGGTAACGATACCCAGCTGGAGAGCTGCCGATACGCCACTACAATTAATATACGCACTATACGATACTAAATATACGGTGTGTACTTTAATTAAGTGGGATTTAAGTAAGTTAGAATGCGAATGCTTCGCACGGGTCAGCTAGTATTATATAAATTCACAATTTATATTTCTAAATAAAAACTGTACAGTGTAATATCAAATTGAACACAGGACCTTTAGCAGAAACATTTGCACATCCTGTTTCAAGGTGACTGTTGGGTGGTTGCTGAACCGTGAACATAATACTGTACGTACATCATGTAACTAGTCAAAGTCATGTTACATAAAGTACAATCACCAAGACTTGTGCATTTAAGTTAAACATTAAAGTCTAGAAAGGTTTTCGTACCGAAAATATTACCAAAACTGGTAAAAATATGAAAAATCACAGGCAGATTAATTTGTTGTAGGCTACATCACAAAAACTGTATTGTTTTATTTGTCTTAAAAATGTAATAAATGTTCTGAGTCAGAAAGCGTGTCGTATTGATCATTTTCTTAAATACCCGAAATACATTTTTGGAAATAAACGATCATACATTTCAATCATATGCCTACTTAAATTAACGATTTTAAACACAAAAATATAATACAGTCACTTAACCAAAAATATATTATTGCGCTAGTTTTCATCGTCAGTAGGCCTATATCTGTCTATTAAAAGAAGCTCAAACTTGTATGAATCTATTAAAATAGCAATAATTCAAACCAATAGCCCATGACAGACCATGCGCATGTGCCATATAAATACATGTCAAGAAGCTGACATGACAGAAATAATCAGATGTATATTGGATACGGCACAAACATTAACCTAAAAGTTTTGAACATAACCTTAAATGGGTCACTTAATTGTTGAAGTACTACAGCAGATGTGATAACGAATAAATCTAACAATACAACCTTGTTTGTAGCATGCGCTACACTCGCTTTTATAGGAGTTGATAATATTAAAAACACCGGGGCAACACGTTATACACTCGAAATAAACATGGTTTGCATAAATTATAAATATGGAGTAGGACCAGTGAAATAACGTGACGACTTCCTAGCACAGTAGTAATGCCTAGATGTAAAATATATTTTTGTAGCTTTTTCATAAAAGTTCAGCTCTGCTAGAGCTTTTCTGCGAAATATTTAAGAAGGTAGACACCACAATTTTTATTATGTCTGCTTTATTTTCGTAAACAGAAGGGGATGGTTTTTTAAACGGAAAAACATTTTTAATCGAGTTTTCACAAAATTTCTGATTCGCTATGGTTTTCCCGCAAAGGATATGAGTACAAAAACACCACTGTTTTCATTCAAAATTTTAGCGGCAGTACTTCAGAAACGCGAGGTTAGTAGTATTTTACTGTGAAAATTATTTAGTTTTATATTTTTAACTAACGTTAGCCTTCTCGACAGTACCAATAAAATAATATATTTTGGGGCTCCTAACTCCCCCTCTAGAAATTCATAGCCAAATATTATTTTAGTTCTGATTTTTACAACATAAACATGCTTCATAACTATGCCTAATTTAATTGTGATTCCTTAACTCGTTATATAGAAAATACGACTATGAAAGACAAACAATTGCTCTTAGGTACGGAATCCTAAAACATGTTTAACTGAGTAAAGACGCAATCAATAATTGATAAAATGAAAATTTTTGATATTTGTAAAGTACAACCTAACGTTAAAGAAATAATAATTATAATGTTTATAACTCAATTTCCATAGAAAATCATTGACGTGCCTGGATAGCAAAACACGGAAAATTACCGATGAATTAATGATTTGATCTTAGAACTCGTCATTAAAAATAGAACAGCTGATATTGCCTTGCTCAGATTTTGTTGTTCTCACTAAACATTATATTATGTAAGATATCCACAGTAAAAGAAGAAAAGGATCTACGTCCCAGATCCCCCATTTAGCTACATCTCCTCTCTTCTTTGAATAATAATAAACATAGAATATGAATTGAACTAGTTGTAATTGTAAACTCTCTTGTCTTCTATGATAACAAAATAATCACGAAAGCTAACTTGCAGTGTGACCAAGTCTAAAAACAATAATTATGAAAATCTACTGCCAGTATTGCTAAATACAGTATATCATCATTATTCACGGAAGTTAATTGACATTGTTGCCAGATCTATAAACACTAATCACGAAAGCTGACAGTGTTGCCAAGAATATCAACAACAATGACGAAAACTGATAGTGTTGCCAGACCTGGCAATATTAATCACGAAAGCTGACAGGCAGTGTTGCAAACCCTATCAATTTTATTAATCGAACGAATGTGACTTAATTGCAAATGGATGTAAGCGATTCGCCGCGTTGCCAAACAATAGTTCCTACGTCGATGACAAAAATTGTCTCCGAAATTTATATCTCCTGAATATTGTTCAAATGTCTTATACATACATAGATAGAAGATTTAACGCATTTGCACATGCCTTCGTCATTGAAATGGGAAACGGAAACAAAGCAAGTTCGTCACTTTTTTTGGCAAAACACATTTTTTGAAAAATAATCTTGTTCGTCCCATTGTTGATGCATTAGGATTAACACAATAATATTCATTAGTACAGATAAGTGTATTATATAATAAAAAATTGACCATAACAATAAAACTATTAGGAAGAATTAGGAGGGGTGCACTGACCCGATACATGGACAGAGGCAATTTATACTTGAGCATTCAGAACAAATCTTTGCCGACCTACATGCAGTTGCAACGAAACTTCTGTAGATCGTGTTTTAGAGATATATTGTTCAACTTGTACAACCTGCATCACGGGCGGTCGTGAAAGTATTTCATACTCTTAGTTCCAATGGATCGGAGTGTTGTGGGGAGGGGGGCTTGTAGCGGCGACCGTAACATGCGCAATAAGGCCTGAGTGTTTGCGTAAATGACGGAAACTTTTTTATAAGTTAAGCCTAGTACGCACTGGGATTCTTTGTCCGGACTTTTTGTCGTAGACGCTCAGATTCATGTTGCAGACTGTTTGCCCCGCTACATTGTCGCACAGGAAATCGTATACGCATCTATTTTGATTCTGAGCTACAGTATGTCGAACGAGGTTGCATTCTAGGGGATTCCAGTAGCTCTTTGGAGTAAAGGGCTAACAAAAAGCCACCATGCTGGTGGATTCGTGGAATATTCAAGGAATATTCGTGAAGTTTTCTCCATCTCCTCTGTAGTCACTTCATATTTTTGGACTAACTGAGCCACAGATTCTGTTTTTTCTTTTATCTTTGTATTCATCCGAAAAAACGTCCCACAAACATCGCCGCATTTGTAAATCTTCTATTAATTGTATCGTAGAATCAGTTGTCCACATTTTATCGAACAAAAAACCGAAAAAAAGATTAATACCGCGCGAGAGAAGTCCACTCAATGTTGCGCAACATTGTGTAGAGGATCCCATTTCGGATGGGATTCAAAAAATACTAAAACGCAACACACGAGATGCAAGATTCATTGTCGCGGAACGTTCCGGGTTCAGGGAAATGAATCCGAGACGCATCTCCGCGACAAAGAGTTAACTACTAGGCTTTAGAGAGAAATGTTGTTATGCTTAATAATATACCGACTCATCGTGCGATTAAGTGGGGTATAAAAATCTACTTCCTATATTAAATTCATTATGTTTTTAAACTTACGAAAATATTTTTGCACTGTTAATATGCAATGACGAATTTATAAAGGCGCAGTTTACATTATCATATTATCATCTAGATCTAACCAAAACGCTTAATAAGCTGAAAACGTAATTTAAGTCAAACAATGGCTTTACAACAATGGGTAAAACAATTGAATTGACAAATTTCAACAAACTTTGTGGTTTAAAATGTTCACTAATAATTGAAAGTAATAATTGTTTAAATTACATTGAATTTACCGTTTATAGTGTTTTAAGTAGCCTAGTTCAACAGTGTTTCGTCATACAATAATTATTCTATTGTTTGGAAGCGCTTCTAAAATTACGAAAAGATTATGTAAAAACATAAATCTCTTTGATTAGCGATCAAATTTTCCTACCACACAATTTCAAAGATTTTAAAGTGCTTTAAATTAAGGTATCACAAGTTACATGCGTCCGTTAACATTTTTGGGATGATAGTGGTGGGAGGGTTAATTTTGAATTTGTAAATATGTTTTTTACTTTCCCTTACGGTGAGGAACTGTCCCTAGATCAGATTTTGCATGTCTTTTTTTATAATATAGGTCGGTTTTCAAAATCACCCTTTATATTCGATACTGTAACTAGAGATGCAGAAATATGTTTTTAATTACAAAAAATTACTTTAAAGGTAAAAGTAACCATGTTTTTCATATGCATATTTGGTTGGCACATACTATATTTGGTAGCACTGCCCTTTAGTGAGAATGCAATAAATATGAAAGTACAAACCAAATTAAAATAGAAATGATGTATTAACAACTATAATACATTAACATATATACTGACTTATAACTATAACTGTTAATTATAACAGACTTTTATACTGATTACTTAATCAGAAACAGTAGATTCTACAATGTCACATTCCTATGCGGAGTGCATTTAAAAAAAAATTCACCTAGGATGTGTCAATCTTTTTACTTTTATCTTATGGAACCCATAAGGTAGAAGTTGTCGAATGGAATATCGCTTTTGCGTGTGCCTAATAAGTACAGTAGGCTGGCTGTGTGTATTAAGATTATTCCAGGTCTCAAAAAAAGATTCATTTTTAAATGAATAGTCTCATGTGTTATACTAATGGGTTGCATGCTTCATAAGGCAATACAAAATGATTATAGAATATAGTTTGATTTTACAATTTGAAATACTCTAGGCACATTTGAAACAAAAAAATATGGGCATGGCATTCACGTGATAAAAGAGAGGGTACTTTTAAAGAGAGTGTCACAATGTATATATACATAATAAATACAAACATTAATTACTTGGCAGCAGATCTAACGTATTTCTTTTTCTCATAAAATTAATATTTATAACTCAAGCGTCCTTCATTTATCCTCTTATCGAATTAAACAACTTTTTTGTAAAATACTAATACCCGAGTTATACAGGGTGATACATTTAACGGCTATAATCTAATAAACTAATCAGTTTACACTTGTTTTCAACTGAAATCCACTAATTCCTACTGAAATAATCTAAAGGAAATATTTATTTAAAAGTCATTGCTGCAACTTTTTGCAGTATCACTGCACTTAAAAAAACGTTTAAACGTTTAAAAACACTTAAAAAAACGCTTGTTCATTAAAAAATAACATTTTTGAGAATAGCGAACGAATGCGTTAGGTGATTTGTATATTTCTAATATGGCTATAAACATATGGCTATATTTATAAAATTGTAAAAAACAGTTTAAAAATAATGATTTTGAGTGTGCAATATAATAATGATATGTGTTCATTATAAATATAAAAACCAGCTATCGCATTCGTTTGCTATTCTCAAAAATGTTATTTTGTAATGAACCATATTTATGGTTATTTTTATAAAATGGATGTGTTTTAAAGATCTAATTTGATGTATCGCAAACTATAATAAGTGCCCAATACACATTTTTGGGTTCCTCCTGACAGCGAATAACTTTCCTGAGATCAGATTCTGCATTAGTGGTTGATTGACAATCATTTGACAGATTTTTGTGTGTATGATTAAATTAATTTCGTTTACGCCAATATTATCTTTCAGTATTTCAATATAAACACGATTTAGATTTACTGGGCTTTCAGTTGGTTGCCATGGTAGGTTCGATCCACCGCAGGGAACAAATATTGTTGTGTCGTAATGTCTAAGCTGATTTCCTCAACAAAATAATAATTTTCCTCAAAGTCGGACTAAAAGTATCATGTTACCACCATCTTGCACATCTAAGTTAGCTAATTACTGCTGTATGTATCAACTACAATAGTCACGGATGAAACAATTTCACAACCTCATTTTCATAAGATGTGTAATTTTAGAATGAGTTTAATTTACATAAATCACTGTATCAAACTGATTTAGTCCTTAACTTTCGTACCTAAGCAAAGTATCCTTAACAAGACGGCTTTTGAAAATCAGAAAGTTTTGCGTGTATGCTTTCCAATCTTGCAAGGAACGTTTATTTACAAATTGTGTTGCAGATTGTATAAAAATAACGAAAGATGGTGTAAAATTTCACATATAGTTTCAGTTGGAGGATGGTTACTGTACTACCAACTTAGCTATCTCAGAAATAAAAAAGTCAACAATAACTAAACATAATGTAATTATCATATTTTTCAGAACTTTTTAACTTGCCAGAATTTATCTGTAAAGTATATAGTACCTAAAGTTCACCGATTAAAAGTCAAATTTAGCTGTAATACATTCGGAAAAAGAAAAAGTGGTAAGTGTTTGAAGCAAAATTTACGGAAATATCTATAACTCTACTTTATCAGAAAATCCTTCAAAAAAACCGTTTACATGACCTTTCAAACAACATCCCACACTAGAAAAACAAAATATAAATTTTTGTTACTAAAATTTGCCACATCAAAATTATTATGATTATTGGGACATATGAGAGAGGTCTATTAAACAACGAGGCTGATTAAATATATCTAGGCTAAACTTTCTTAATATGTACAAAATAGTAATTTGAATTTTAATCTCCATCAATATAATATAGGGGCCTACTATTCTCCATTTGCTCTAATTCTAGTTGCATTCTTGTTTTAATCGGTTCAAAGTCATGGAGATAATCAATTTCTGTCAGCTGCTTTAAAACAACATCCGCGTTGAAACCGTTTTCTTCTTTACAACAACAATTGACCAAAAACTGTTCCTTTAGGGACTAATTTAACTTTTTGGAATTGTAAAAGTCAGACGGTGCTAAAAGACGGATCGGCATACATGCAGCCTATTGGTGACATGTTATTTGATTTCCAATCAGGTACATTCTGAAATCTAGACGATAGGATTTATTAGTATTGAACTAAACATCGAGTCAGTGACCTTTGGGATTAAAAGTATAAATGGATAATTAATAGAAACCGTAATTAGCCTTTAGTTGCGTAAAAACTATGTTTACAATATAGTTCCGTTATGATAAGGATTTGGTATAGCTAGGCTTCTTAAAATATAAATATTTATGGTTTAAGTTAAAACTATTCCATTACAACTGTCTCTCTCGTCGTTGATATCAAACATGCGTTTCGCGCTATGGTCGGAAGCATTTTTATCATTATTTATCAACCTTATTCAAAAATCGAAGATATAAGAATTGTAGGTTTTAATGTCTACTTTCAGAATCCGTTTGGTAAATTTAAATCGGGTCACTCAGGTTAATAGGGCGTATTATACAAGACAATGGCCTAAATTGTTTATACTGTACCTAATTGTTGAAAAATTATTAACGCGAAAAATTTATTATTTTCCGAAAGATCTGCCCTTAATATTGTAAATTAACCAAGATAAAAGTTTTGGAAAATTTTTAATTTTTAAACATTTTTCCCTATTTTTCTCGGTGAAAAATGGTTCGATTTGGGTCTATAAAAAACAATTTTGTAGGATTTTAATTCTCTACAAATATCCTTCCTATTGGAGGTATCGCGATCCTTTCATAACTATTTGTAATGTCAACGAAAACCCCCAAAAAGTCCTAATTTATTGTATAATTTTTGTTTATAAAAAGTGCGCAAAAGCTCCTTGCCTGATAGTTTTTGTATTTTACATTCCTATGTGCTACCTTTAAAGTCAGTGTGGATGTCGCTTGCTGTTAAATTCAATAACATGAAAAAATGTCTATTGGTTGGGCTATAAATGTCTTTTGGTCACATGATCATACCGGAAGATCCAGGTTGCGTCACAAGAGATTACTTTTTTAAACAAGTTTGATTCTGCGTCAAGTTCATCCAAAAGGTCAGCACAGCATCCGTGCAATATTCTTTTTCTCTATTGTGAGATCCATCGGGACCAACTTTGCACAAACTTTTGACGTGTTATGATTGTCGCGCAAACAGTGTCTTTGACCATGCTCGCAGATTCAGCATCACTCTTACGCTGAGTCGACTGGCGGTCGTTTCGTACAATCTGATTCATTTGTTCGGGAGAAGTCAAGTGTAACATCATTTTAAGGTCTTTTAAATTTTAATGTTTTTAAGAAAAAGTTTTGAATTACTAAGGAAAAAAAAACATGAAAAATTTTGTTTTAAAACCTTCATTACAATGATTACTGATTATAATTTTTTATTTTTAAAGAATATAACTAATGTAAATTAGTATATTTACAACAAAAAAGTGATCATAAAAACCTCAAAAGTCAGTTTTTTGCCGCCATTTAAAAGCACAACTATTTAAGTCTAAATATACAAATGTGATTAACTTTAAAATCCCTTTAATTTTAAATCCTTCTAGACCGTGTCTAAGCCCAGTATAGTTATGAAATGAATAACATGTCTCTATTATATAATCAAATTCCTGTCATTCAAGCAACAAATCTGGCCTTCCTGCGCCTGCGTCAGCATGCAGGTCACCACATTCCCCATCACCCTACCACCTATCCAAGAGCCTCTGTCCTAATCAATCGTCATTTCCTTGTAAATATCAGAGTATGCAATAATCGGTTTGCATTTGTCTCATCCACGTTGTTTGGCGAGCGAAGCCCTCTAGTTTATTGACATTAGAATATATTAGCCTGAAAATAATTGAATATCTCCAGGCTGATCACAGTTTCTTATAACTTAAATATGTTTAAATACAAACATAACAATTATCCTGTTGTTTTTTCATGAAATTTCCTTAACCCAGTAATAACAATATAGACGGATAGGTACGATGAATTAGTAAATCATAACACGAACTGTACATCATACACCAACGCATCTACATTCAAATTACCTTCATATCCGTGCTTATTTGCACGTACGCACACTTACGCACGCGTTCCTGAACTTGGAGTGCCTTAATTATCTGGTATAATAAAAACAAATACAGTAATCTGAATCACAACCTGTTGCGACGTCACTGGTCAACTTGTTTAACTGGATTTCCCATAGTTTTTCTTGCTTCCTATAAATAACTAGATATCGTAATAGCAATCTGTTATACTATTTATGCCGTAATCGATTATCCATTCATATCGAAGTTATAACAAGGTCACTTTTACTACTTCAGTTATATCGTAATGTGATGTATTACATAGATGCAATTTACATAACAACACTGGTATTACAGTTAATTGTACCGGTGTTAATTTTTAATTCGGACGTTTTACGACTGTAGAAAAATGATTTAAATATTTTCTAGTTTTTGTTTTCATTATAGTCATTTTAAATTGATTTAAAGTTGGTATATTGCATCAAGTGTCAATGTTAAAATGTTAGAAAATGGTCATTCAATAAGTAACGAGACAAATTATTTTTGCACAAAAACGGTTTATTGAATCAGTACAAAACTTTGGTTACTTTTCAACATAGTCTCCAGCAACACTTATACACTTGTCCCATCTTTCTGCTAATTTGTAAATGCCCTTGGCATAAAATTCTTTAGGTTGATCTGGAAGCCACTTTTGCACCTGATTTTTTACCTCTTCATTGGATTGAAAATGTATCCCTCGTAGACCATCTTTAAGGGGTCCAAAAAGATGGAAGTCTGATGGAGCTAGGTCGGGGCTGTGAGGGGGATGTGGAAGGATCTCCCATCCCAGTTTCTGAAGTTTTTCTTTCGTCAGCTGCGCCGTATGTGGACGGGCGTTGTCATGAAGCAAAATACACCTTCAGTTAAGAGCCCACGGCATTTCGTTCGAATTGCAGGTCTTATCTTGTTTTCCAGCATGTCACTGTAGTACTGGCTGTTGATTGTTCTTTGGCCTTCAAGAAAATCACAATAAATTGGCCCCTGAAAATCCCAGAATACTGTAAGCATGACGTTACCGGCAGATGGCTGGGTCTTGAATTTTTTTTGAATGGGAGAAGTCGTATGCTTCCACTCAAGGCTCTGTCGTTTTGA
>JAGFPH010001096.1:220279-246301 GCA_018207615.1 Philaenus spumarius | reverse complement strand
AACATCGTTTAGGTTAGGCCTATAACATTAAACAACTAAATAAAGGGAATGTTTATTTAGCAGAAGTATTCGTTGCCATGGTAACTATAAATAGATACAACATTAGGCTTACTTCTAATAAAGTAAGCCCCATATAAAATCAAAAAATCAAAAATCCTTAGACGGAGATTCCAGATCCATTTAGCAGACAGACAATTATCTCTCGCTTTAGAAGATAGGATATTGTAAAACGGAAAAGGTTGCATGTTTGTTTATTACGAATCAAATCATAAACTGTTTCAAAAAGATCTCGTTGATATTTTTGCAGTGTAATGTCAGCCGAGTTATATAGGCTGCGTTTCGTTTTACTTTTTCGAAATGAGACTGAGCAATGTTTGAAAAAGTGAACCTTAGAATACCAGGGTCTATTTTTTAGTTTACTCAAAATGTCATATCTGTTAAATGGTTTAACATAATCGAGTGAATTTTGTGCTGTTTTGTTGCTAACAAATTGTTTTAGCATTCAATAATGTACATTATATATATTTTACTTTCTCACTATACTATAGTATAGAGAAAGTATAGTGATCGCAAAAAAATCGATGTTGAGATTTTTGTGGAAATATCCGTTTTGGGACCCCCTGAGTCCAAAAAAGTGGTTTTTACAAAATGTCTGTCTGTATGTCTGTATGTATACAAAGCTAGAGAGAAAACTATTCGATCGATTTCAACCAAATTTGCACCAGACATGTCCAGTATGCCTGTATAGATGCACGAAAAAGCGTTTTGAACAATTTTGAAAAACAACCCCCTTTTTGGCCAAAAAACCCCAAAATATCAGTTATTATTTTTTTATAAAAAAACGGCTCTAACGATTTTGATAAAATTTGGCTTATTTGTAGCCTTTAATGTGCCCTACTATATACAAAAACCCGTATCTTTCTAAAAATTCTCGTTTAGCTAATAATTATAATAATAACTGATTTTTGGGGGTTTTTTTGGCCATAAAGAGAGTTGTTTTTCAAAAATTTTCAAAACCTTTTTACGTGCATCTATAAAGACCTAATTGACGTGTTTGGTGCAAATTTGTTCGAAATCGATCGAATAGTTTTCTCTCTAGCTAATAATAATATTTATTAGTTAATCGCCTACTTTAATAAAAGTATACAAAGCTAGAGAGAAAACTATTCGATCGATTTCAACCAAATTTGCATCATACATGTCCAGTACGCCTGTATAGATGCACGAAAAAGGGTTTTGAACAATTTTGAAAAACAACCCCCTTTTTAGCCAAAAAACCCCCAAAAAATCAGTTATTATTTTTTTATAAAAAAACAGCTCTAACGATTTTGATCAAATTTGGCCTATTTGTAGCCTTTAATGTGCCCTACCATATACAAAAACCCGCATCTTTCTAAAAATTCTCGTTTAGCTAATAATAATAGTAATAACTGATTTTTGGGGGTTTTTTGGCCATAAAGAGGGTTGTTTTTAAAAATTTTTCAAAATATTTTTACGTTCATCTATAAAGACCTAATTGATGTGTTTGGTGCAAATTTGTTCGAAATAGATCGAATAATTTTCTCTCTAGCTAATAATAATAATATTTATTAGTTACTCTCCAACTTTAATAAAAAAACTCTACTACCCCACCCTACAAGTCACTGTGAATCTGTTTAGTAATTTAAATGTGTTTGTGAGAAAGTATGTGCCAGTTCCTGGTACCGTTTATTTAAAATACATTTGGTATTTTGTATAGTTTTTTTTGGGGAATTTTTTCACTTATAGTGAACGTTTTTTATATCCTCTGAATGTTTTTTGAGTGTCTATAACTTACTGCTTATATTTTTGTTACTTGGATATTTGTGAACATGTGAGCAAAATTACAAGTAATTTAAAATTCTGACACTTGAGTAATGTAGGTTATATAAGCTGACATAGGAAAAATGACGCATTAGGTTCTACTACATCAAATTTCTACAAAATTACATGAACATAGAAACATGAAGTTGGTTCAAATTAGCTAAAAATGCAGTAAGGAGAATAACAAATTATAAATTAAATGTATACCATTTACATAAATTTTTGATGGTTTCTCCCTGTAAGATTATCACTATCGTCATCTAGCTCGGACCTAACCAGTTTATCTATGTCAATAGAAATTAAATTTTCTTCATCTTGACATTTTAAAATAATTCTACAAAGTCACAAAAACTAAGCTCAACAAAAAAAGCAAACACTAATACAACATAAACAAACCGAAAACTGAAACAGAAAAACCGTTGCGTCGGCGTCGCTGACAATTAATTGTCGAACGGCTGCGGTGGTGCAAACTGTAGGCCCACAGTTGCAATCGAGATTGAGATTAACAAAAATATGTTTGCGTATTTATGTTTAATAAATAGCACAATTGATGACTTTTTTATTAATATCAATCTTTTTTCAACAGTTGTATATGAAAAATTAGAATATTCTAATTAATTATAGCCTACTTTTACAAATGTTTTCTGAACTTATAACACAAATACTAACTTTCGATATACGGTAGTTGGTCTTCAAAGGGGTTAAGATAATTTTTATTTGTTTACTAGCTTGTACCGCCGGTTTCGCTTGCAGATGTGATAAAATAAATAATTCGACCACGCAGCTGGACCGCTGACGTGACTTGAGCAAATTTCCAAAATTAAGTTTATATGCCTATGTTTTAGGGTTTCGACCAACAATTTGGGTAATAGGTCTACTCACGAAGGCGTTGAACAGCTGTATGTGTGTACGCAATATATTAGTAGAATTTGTTTGCGCCTAGTGGCCTCGGAAGTTTGCACCACTTGGCTTCGAACCAGGTACTTTTATGGTATTTTACGTTTTGGCCGATTTTGGGGGAACCAAGCGAGCTATAAGGTCGCGTAAAAAAACAAAATGTGCAGAATAACATCATACATTTATATTTTTAGAAAAAAACTGTAAAAAAGTTTCATTCTCGTAGTAAAAATCTTAAAAAATAGTTACTTCCGGTCAAAAAACATACTTCCGGTTGTTGGATTTTGTTTGGCTAACGAACTCGTCCGAACTACGTAGACAACCAACACGTGTACCAAATTTAGACCAAATCGGACTTAAAATGCGGCCGCTAGAGTGCGAACACATATATACATATATATATATATATATATATATGAATTTTAATGACATCCCAAAACGTGTTCTGGGGACCATGATCGGTGCTCATTTGCTACTCCCAACCTTGGGTCTCACCATAAGGGCCACTGCAATAGCTAATTTTTCCTATGGAAATTCGCTAATAAAATGACTGTCGTGTGAATATTGTTGATTATCCTATTACTTTAAATGAGCAATTCTTGTATCTATCTTTGTATCTGTAGCGGATCTCGAAAACGGCTCTAACGAATTTAAAGACATTTTGTATTTAGGTGTAGTTTTGATTTTTAAGTACACCGATTATAGTTGTATTTCGTGTAAAAACGCAATTATTTTTGAGAAAATCTAATTTAAAAGTAAAAAAATCTTAACATAGGGTCTTATGGGTTGCCATGTTGGTTACAAAATAACAACGAAATAGTAAATAAAGCGATCAAAACAGCTGTTTATAAAGAAGCCAATTTATACTGTTTTAGCACGTTGGAATAGAGGGTAATAGAACTGAGATTGAGTATTATCCAAAATCAGCTGTTCATTGGATAGTTAAATTTAATTAGGCCTACTGTTAAATAACAAGCTAATTTATACTGTTTTAGCACGTTGGAAATAGAGGGGAATAGAACTGAGATTAAATATTATCCAAAATCAGCTGTTCATTGGATAGTTTTTAATTAGGCCTACTGTTAAAATAACAAGCTAATTTATACTGTTTTAGCACGTTGGAAATAGAGGGGAATAGAACTGAGATTGAGTATTATCCAAAATCAGCTGTTCATTAAATAGTTTTTAATTACTGCTAAATAAAAAGCTAATTTATACTGTTTTAGCACGTTGGAATTAGAATAAATTTGGCCTGATTTAACAATTTATTTTGTCAAAAAAAAAAAGGTAAACTTGGCAAAGATTGATAAATTCTAATAGTAAATTTTGTAATATAGGCCTGGCTCATTTCTGAAACATAGTATTGAGGTTATGTTAATCCTGCAATAATATTTAGGCCTGGTTTCAAAACTTTAGTTGATAGAAGATAGTAGAACTAGGACTAAAATCGTAATGAAAGTCGCTCACGTTTCTAAAGCATGTATTTGAGGTTATAATTAATCTTGTAATTACTATTAATATATTTAAGGCTGGTTTCATAATTTTACAAATCAATGTACAGACGAGCCAAATATTAACAAGATTCTTTAGCGAGTTTTCCAACTGCCTAGTTCGTTTTACAAATCGATCGATTACCAAACATTTAGCGACAGTACCGTTTAGTCTGTCTATAAATAATTAAAACTATCGATTGCACTCTGTCGTACAACACAGCCCGATGTGATCAAACACTTTTATAAAATAACTAAAATAGAAAAACTAAAATTAGACAATTTGAGTAGGCGCATCCTAGCGAACTTAAAGTCGAAACTTGTTCATACGTTCAAGGTCAGGGAACAATGAGTCCGTGGCCGTGCCATACACTGGAACAGTAAACGACCAAACTCAACAGTTGCATGACGTTCGTTGTCGTGGACGGTCATATGGTGTTCTTATAACGAAACAATTAACTTTTAGTTATAACATTATTCAAAATTCGTTAGCACAATGAAAGGTAAGTGCTTTTATTTTGTGATTATTAATGTTGTGCAATTTCTGAATGGCTGATTTGTTAGTTTATCATATTTGTATTGTAGGTTACGTACCGTACATAACCTATGATTTCCGGTACTTGATTTAAGAGTATTGAAATATTATTTATGTTTAGAGGATATCGTGTTAAAATCTGTAGTGCAGAGTTTAAGAAATCTGATTAATTCAGTTTTGTAATTATTTTTAGATTCAACCTTTTTGTCGTGTTTTTAAAATATTGATAATCTTCTAAGCCTATTTTTGTACTTATTTTAAATATTTGCGAATTAAATGTATTTACCAATGCATTTAATTACCATACATGACATTTATAAAAATTTAAGTACCTGTAATTTCAATAATAACATAGAAAATGCATTAGTAACAAGTGTAATAGTAAAATAAAAATAAATCTGGGTCCTCTTGTCTTGTAATACCGTTAGGGTATTAGTTGGGTACCATCAGATTGAACAAAATTGACCTAAACAAAAGTTCTCATATGTACAAGTTCACTTAAACACAAAAAGTTACAAAAAAGATACTCTTTTTTTACAAATTTAAGGAATAGTTTTAAGCTTGTCAAACAATTAATTATTATTAAAGACCTATAGCCTGTATACTTCAGGTTGGTTTATTAATCCCTCGCCACCTCCGTCAGGGTTGCACCTGTCTAGGGAACTGCCTGTGTTCCTACGAGGATACACTTTTTTATCAAACCATAATTTGACATTTTCCATTAAAATGTCAAACCATAAAATTCCATATTTTGAATCTACTAAAAAAGTTATGAAGATGATAAAAAACTTGACTTCCGTATCACAACATTTAATATGGTAATGGCAAAATGTAATGAGATACAAACAGCTACCTTGTTTTGGTGATTAATACTAATTTTTAAATCTAACGTAGTCGAGTTTGGCATCATTGTTCGTGTTTTTTTTAGTAGATTCCAAATATATGTTTAAAAAAAGTCAAACTATGGTTAGCTCAAAAAAGTTTATCTTCATAGGAACACAGCCAGTAGGTGACTCATTTCAGGCGGCGAGGGATTATGAGGGTGGCCTCATTTAGTCCCGGATCCATCGGCCAACCTGAAGGAATCTGTCTCCACAGCACCGAGTCTCTACAGCGCCTAGGGGGCTACCTTGCCTAATCTGACAGTTTTGACAGCCGAATTTGAATGCACAAAAGCAACGAAACGTGGTAATGGCGTGATACGTCTCGAATTCTAAAGTAACATAATGAATTTATGTACTTTTTTATGTAATTTTATCTCGTACTTTTGAGATGCTCGCAGTTAGTCTTGAATGACTATGTAGAGCCACTTATACAGTATATTACTAGAATGATTTGGCATAACATTACAAATCAAATCAAGGAATGACGCACATTTTGCATACATTTCATTGCAGACATTACCTAACCTAACTTAACCTAACCTAACCTAATACTCCTCGAATTCTAAAGTAACATTGTATTTTTAGTTTAGTAAAAATATGGCAAATATTTTCTCCTTCACCGTTAAAAAAAAAAAACAAAAGCCAGAAGGCCGATTTTTATATTACTGGACTTGATTTGTAATGTTAAACCAATTGAATCATTCTAGTAATATATAAGTGGCTCTACGCAGTCATTCAAGATTAACTGCGAGCATCTCAAAAGTACTAGATAAAATTACATAAAAAGTACATAAATTCATTATTTGACTTAAGAATTCGAGGCGTATCATGTCTGCAATGAAAACCATTACGGATTTATTTTAAAAGAGAAGATATTAACCCTCGTCACTTCTGCATCACTGAGCAGACCCTTTGATAATTTATGGCCTTGGCGCTGTAGAGTCTAATTTACCCTAGGCGCTGTAGAGACTCGGCGCTGAGGATTATACCATTTTGAAAAAGAGGTAACTTAGGTCAAACACATTTACTGTAGATTCATTTCTTTGAAGTTTAGGTGATATTGCATTATTTATAGACCTATTCTTGTTGTAGAAAAGTTGCAAAAAATACAAACATTTTCGTGGCAAAATTACAAAATAATTAAATTATTTTTCCATTATAAATTTGAAATTAGTCTAAACGTTTTTGCTACAAGTATGAGTTCTACAATACTGGTAGTAGTTCATACTGTGTTGGCGAAGAGGTAATAATTTCTTGCGTTACTACATAAATATTTTGTTCTAGGCCTATCTGTGTTTACTAAATATTAGTTTTGTTTAGGTATTTGTATAAAAAAATACGTTGGTTAAGATTGAGGGACTTTTGATAAACTAACCTTTTTTTAGATTCAACGGAGTTTTAAAAAAGGACGCATTAGAACGGAATTAAATTATTGTTTCAAAGATAATTCAGTAGTTAATGTAGTTTGTATTGTAACTCAAATGAAAATAAAGAACATTAAAATATTTAACATCATATTTTTCTTACGGGTGTTGCCAAAATCCAACATTAATAATAAACAAAAGTTGATAAAGAACTTTGATAATAAAATTGATAATAATGTTTTATTTTTTGTAACTTTTCTACAACAAGAGTAGGTCTCAACAAATAATCCAATATATTACCTAAACTTCTAAGAAATATTTGAGAATGAATTATTTAAAGATAATAACAATAACACCAACTCTCATGCTCATATACGTTTAATAAGTCTATAAAACGCGTTTCATCTACAAAGTCGTCATCCTCTGTGATACATGAGCTAAGTTATTACTAGTATTAGTTGTATTACAGTACCTATCTATAATAGGAGTTATAATTTGTCAGTACAAAACCAGCTCAAATACTAAAACGAACCCATGCCGTCGTCAACTGACTGTTTTAGAAAGCTAGTTTAGGCCTACTACATTATACACTTTCTACGTGGAATGTTTATTGTTGCTCTTCTCTGTCTAGAGTTTGTCTACAAAATATTAGAAAGTAGAGAGTTTTGAATAGCGTGTGTTGAGGTAGGTGGCGATATGATATTGTTATTAACGATCTGATGTAATCTATACTAATCTGATCCATAGAAGGTAGTTCTGCTTGAGGCTATTTTGAACAAGATTCTCCCAGTTTACATAATAATTTTGTAAAGACGGTGACGAACATGCCGTTATGGATTTTCCCAAATATATTGTGTATCCTGTTTTAACAAAATCGATTGACACTCCATTTGTAAAAATATTGTAGTTTTGTTAAGCATAAGCTAGAGGGGCCTCGCTTCGCTCACCAATCTCCGCGGTGAAGCAAATGCAATCAGAGTAGGTATTGTATTCTGTCATATTTTCACAGATATTATGATTGATTAGGACAGAGGCACTTGGGTAGGGTGGTGGGATAGTGGAGAATTGGATTGGCATGTGCAATAGGGCCAGAGTTTTTGCGTGAATGACAGGATTTTTTTAATAGAGAGCTAAGATGGATTCTAAAATTTTGAAAACGTACAAAAAATGTTTAGCCTGTGTTATAACTACTCAAACGATTCTATAGACTCCAAGTTTGTCAAAATTTGATAGTTTAAGAGTTATGTGGAAGATAGTCCTCGAATATAGCTAGGACTTTTTAATTCATAGCCAAAAACAAAACAAAAGAACAACAGGAGAAGAATCAGTACGCCAAGTGTTCAGTACCTCCAAACATCCGGAAAGTTTTACTTCAGCAAGTCATATAGTCAATAAGGAATGAAGTAACCATCCAACTAAATACAATAACCAGGGCGGCAAGAAATTATACATTGGTGGTCGAGAGCGGTGAAATGAGGGGTCGGTTTCAAAACGTAGTAGTATTACCATACACATATGAATAGTAAACATTTTTTGATTACTTTTCATACAAGTTAAAATCTGGTGTATTTTATTGCTTTAACAACAGTTTTTTTTAAATATTTTAGCAACAGCTCTTTCGGAAATATAAGTTTTAGTAACATTTTCGGAGATACCATGAAAACTAACATATAACAAAATACTTAAAAAATAATATTTTGAATATCCATAACAAGAGTCTTTCTAAACGATATCCCTTTATTAGTGTCGTTAAATATTTATTTTTTATGTTATCAAATTTTGGCCACCAAAACGGATATAAACATATTTTTTTTCAACTCTGTCTATTGGAATATACCAGGGTTAGCATGCTTTATAACATTGCAATGTTTCATTTTGATACATTTGTAAGTTCTGGAGAAAATAGATGTGACAGAAAACTAATGATCCTAGGTAGAAGGATTCCGTTTTCATCCGTCTTTGTTACGAAGATCTAAAAAATAGCTAAATTAAATATGGCCGGCAATATTGAAAACCAACAAAACTAAGAAGTACTATGATGGATAGACTTAAACAGAATAGAAACTTTTCATGTGACAACCATTTTCAATATATTCCTTGAAAATACGACTTTACGCCACTGCTTGTGTAAATATTTCTTTCTGTAATACACATTATCTAATTTGTCACAAACTATATTCCTCGTAATAATAAATTTATTATATCCACCATGATGGGTATCAAAAATATTTCAAAATTTTAAAGCAAATTAAAAAAAGAAGACGTACTTTTGTGCTTTCTAACAGAGCTACGGAAAAAATGACAGTGTTTAGACATAACTACTGATTTCAATTGATATCCCACTCTATTGAAATAGGACGCTACTGAAATACTTTGCAGTTGAGAAGGGATTGGTAAATTTAGGAAACAATCCTCATGAAGCAACGTTGCCAATTCTTTGCCAGCAATGTGTGATTTGCCCTTACCATTATGACCGGTGTCATGTTAGCGTTTGGATATGACGTCTTTTGAGTTACATTGGTTGCAAGTCACCTCCCGCAAAGATATGTGCACATTAAGTAGGCAAGAAATAATAAGCTAGATCCACCCCTATTGCCAACCCCTTAGTAACAAATCAAACTGTTCATTTATTCTCTCAGATCAGATGCGGGTAAGTTCTATGAATCTGATAGAATTTGTCTATGTCTATAGCTCTACAAACTGCCCAGATGATCGACATTGGCTCACAGGTAGACTAGGGATGGCAGCGAAATGTAACCAATGACCAAGTTTATTTCAGAGTTATCTATAGTTTCAACTTCAAATTGATTAGATACAATTTATAGTTCTCAATCAAATCTGTAATCTATCATGGTTTGATTGTTAAAAATCCTCGAGCTGTTTACAGACAACTGATTTAATTATTTATTGAAATTAAAATGATTATCCACAGACAATAGATTTAATTGCTTCAAACGTTAAAAAACACTACATAAATTTGTCTACTGATACACAGAGCAAAAATACAGCAAAATCAGTAAACATTTAAATAACATGAGTTATTAAATTGTACTGTTTAAAGTTGATTGTAATCCCTACGGTGCGGGACTTTTGGAACGCCCTGTGAATTAACTCCTTCGTCAATCTGGACACCTATAACTCTGTGAAACAAAATTTGACGTTTTCCAAAACCATTCGTCCAGCTGATTCTACGGAGGTACCTTTAAGAATCAAACCGGTTTTACTCTGTCAAACTTGTAAACATTCCGATGGGTCTAGAGTTCAATCTACCCGGAGTGGAAATCTTCAGTAAATAATTATGTACGTCTAAAATGGAGTATTACAGACAAGTACATGGTAACAAAGTAGTTTAGGCGTTTTAATAAAATGAAAGCCCTAAATTTTATTGCTTTACATTAACGGAACAATGTAAAATTAAAAAAAAACAGTTAAATTTGGTTACATTTTGCTGCTAAACATTATTATTATTTTTACTTATACTTCAGTTATTGTTTGGGATATTTTTTATTCATATTTTCTAGTAGAAAAGTCTTTTGTAGCCCACGGCTCCGATATTTGTATGAAACCAATTAAGTACCGTATAACGTAACTTCCTATATACATTAAAAACCTATTTTATCAGAACTTGATGCGACCAGAACCGTTTCAAAATTCGGATGAACGAAATGTGCAGTTTTTTTATCATAACTGTGTGAAATAACTTAAAAATTATACATTGGAGGTAGGCCTATATCTGTATTTTCTATTTGCAGGCAATACTACAAAATTAAGTGACATACTGCACATTTTTTGCAAAATGTAATAATTGTGTTCCAGGATTATAGAAACAATAAACATTTTGTAAACAAAAAAGAAATATAATTTTTCTCAAAACTTTTTAAGATAAACTGGAATTTAGGAAATAAGGTTTCAGTGCATAATGTTTATAAAAAAAAATAATCTGAACTCTATTAATTTTGTAGGCGCCGTCTTCTCCTAGTTTGCTGTCAACAATCAGCTATTTTATTACTTTGAAGAATAGCTTAGAAATGGTAGAAATAGCTTATAAAATAATAATACATAAGGTTTTTATTGCATAAGGCTCATTTGACTGATGATAACTTAAAAACGGATTTAGATATTCGTTGTTTTTGTCCAAATTTTCATTAAAATCACGTATCACACCTCCCATTTAAAAAATGAATTTCATTGCAATATGGCTTATCCAAGATGGCGGAAAAAAATGTCAAACTCACCAAAAAGTGGTTCTTTTATGGCTGTGAACAATTGCATTTATTTCCATCTCATAAGACTCGTACATTTTGAGATAGTAAGCCGTTTCCAGACTTTTCAAACACCCTGTTTATGTAGGGTAGAGAGTGCACCGTTTTTACATATTTCTACTTATCAGTTTTAATGATTTATATTGTGGATAACATAAAATTAATTAATTTAATTTCTCAAAACCAAATTTAATTATTTCTTGTGTTAGAAGGTTTTGTTTGCATCAATTTTAAAATAGAAGCTTGCATTTTGCGCATGGCCAATTCGTTGGCAATGAAAACACGTCAATGTCATACGTAGCCATGAATTAGCCTGATCCATTGACTATAATCATATTCACGTCTATGATTAGTTTTGTATTGTGAATATTACTTATACTTGGCTAAGCTCGCTGCAAAGAATGACTAACTTACTGATGACTATACTAATGTGGACCTTCTAGTCATCCAGTGTAATTGCACGTCATCCGTTCGTTAAACAAAGGTTGTCAAGAACATATGGTCGGGTACAGGCTCTGTTGCAACCATAATAAACCGTATTCATCATGATGTTTTCCTTTTTGAAAATTGGGTTTTATACTACTAGGCGTTTAAGTATTGAAGTGATAACGGTATACTCAGCTAATGTTGAAACTTGAAAGGGCAAGTGTTGGATACAACTCAGTGGTGGATGCAGGGAAATTTCCCTGATAGGAGGGAGATTGTATGCTAATAAATTGGGAGGAAAATTAATCATATTATTTTACTATCAATTGGAGGGAAATTTTGCAGGTACATAAAATGTAACCTGAAACATTTACAATACGGTTAAATTTAACAGTAAGATTGTATAGCAATTATTGGTCTTTCAATTCTGTTATAACTGCTTTTTGTTGTTTCAAATGACCAACGATATTTATTCTTGACATAATATTTGCTTACATTCTGGTTTGGGAAACAAATTTACAAAGGTAACGCCATCATCTTATATTTTATAAAAGAAGTATCGTCGTTGAAATATTTTTTAAAAGATGACCTATTATACGATAACAAATTTTTGTAAAATAAATAAAATTCATAAACGTTTTTACATTAAGGCCTGCATACAACATCACAATAGGCTGCATTTTTAAAAGTCCATTTTGATTTTAACAATAAAATGATCACAAATTAATGTGTTTTGTATAGAATTAATTTCAGACATCCATCTTAATTATTTAATACCAAGTGTGTCAAACTTCTTGCTTTGTTGTGTTTCATAAATTATTAAACAAACTAAAATATAGCTCTGCTGAAGCTTCAGACACAAGCTTGAACACATCCTCAATCGTCTCACATATTCGGGCATATAATTTTGGGAATTTTCAGATGTAAACATCTGGAATTTGCAGCCGGATTTTGAACACTTTTGTAGAAAATTCAAATTTTGCAGACAAAATGACACCGTCAATTAATTCCATAAGCTCCACTCTATCCCAATAAGTTTCTATGAAGTTCGTCGTTTACAGAGTCACGTATATCCCTAAATGAAACTGTAACAATGTTTCTGTCTTAAATTTTTAACAAAACTTCTATTTACTAATTAGTTGAATTTGAAACGAAAGTGGTCTAGAGATCTTGTTAAATTGTATACGTCCTATTAGCAAAAAAAATTATTTCTTTACTTGTCCCTCCTTTAGTTTGATTTAAAGTGATTTAGGATCGGCCGAGTGCGTTGGTGTGGGGGAGGCATCGACGCATTGTTGCTAAGTTGATAGTTAATCATCAAGCAATTCACCTGTTTGCAATGACTTTCAAATGACAAGCAATGTAACAGAAATCTGGCAACACGGGGTGCATCGGTTGCTGTGACACCTGCCCCTTCCTGATTGTCCTAGCTCGCGGCGAGCCTCTACTCCCCAATAAGGTAGCAGTTTTCTAAAGCAGTTTGAATCTAAGTATAATCGCCGTCACTGGGAATCCTTAAAGTTTGTAGCTCTATTCAATTACAATTTGTGATATCAGAAGGTGCTTTCAGTAATTTAATCATTTTTTAAAGTCGGCCTGATGAATTATTGCAAGTTAATCACACAAATAATTTTTGGAAAAAAAATGAAGTTTGGACGACTTTTCTGGCAGAATTGACGATAAGACGGAGGTGAATAGGGCACCATGTCAATGAGCGCGAATTAGTAGACGGAAATGAAGCAAAACATAGCCGACTATTTTTATTTGGCCTTATTGTATTTCATTCGCATATGCAGGGTTAATTCGTCATCCTAAAAATAAAAATGATTAAAAAGTTGAACTTTATGATGGTCGGCCTCAACCGTCACTGTTGCTTAGCAACCGCGTAGGCCTAACAAGCGTAAACAAAGTGTGTTGTTGGAACAGGGGAATTCAATTTCTTTTTTACTTATTAGTAGAGTAGACGAAAGTACAAAGTTTGTAAAATATTAACCTTGATTAGGCAAGCTTGCATAATTTTAAAACGTGATCATGTTGAGCACGTGCAGTCAACGTGAGGTTTTAAACGTTAAATGGCGTTTCAATTCTGTGCAAAGCGTCAAACCAGCCCTAGAAAACACGTTACTTTAAAACATGAAAATGTTTCACCTTTATATTTTGTACTTCACTCGATTTTCCTCCTGGCATGGTCTGTCTCTGAAAAGAAAAAGCTCCAGAAATCCTCAAATATAGATCTGTGGGCCACTCGCTTACTGACATATAAATACGTCTAGCCTGAACTAAAAGTCCAGCGAGCAGGAAATTCAACAAACATGGTAACCTGTTAGTGTAGGTAACTAAAAAACTTCCTAAACTCAAATTTCCCCAAACCATAAAACTTAACCAGAAATTAAGTGAAAAGTGACATTTTTCAGAATGCTGTTAGCAAATATGGCTTTCTTATCTCAAATTTTTGCTGGTACACTGTGTGAACCTAGCGAAACGAAGTAAGTAGTTTCCAAGCCTAGAACGCGAAACGTCCATGGGTGTCCCTAGTCCAACATGGTCATTCACTGACTCTCTCACAATACTGCCAAAAATTCCCGGCCTAAACCAAGGATTAAATTTGATACACATCTTGACCTGTTACTGTGGGCAACTAAAACCTGATTGCAAAATTTTCTATTTTCAACCCCTAGTTTGTTTCGCAAATACAAATTTTATTTTTATTGGCAAATTTAATAAAATTTGGTTTAGTAAAGTTTTTAGAATGCTGTCAGTCAGTATGGTGTTTTCTCATGCATGTTCTACGAGTCAAAGGAAGCCGTATAAATAATAATTTAATAAATCTATTAAGCATGGTAACCAGCGTAAATACTGCATTGCTATACACTAAATATAATATTTAAAAAACATTGTTTACGTTACATTCTTACGTTACATTGTATTAAACAAAACTTAGGGTGAAGGTTAAACGTAGCAGTAGCTGAGAAATAAGCTAGCATATTTACAAAACATATCTTATTTGTTTGCTTTTGATATTGACTTGGATAAGCTTAGAATAGTGTATCATTACATGAATCACCTTTCTCTAGAGCTTATGAGGTATGGAATGTCTGAGCAGACAATGGAGATGCTGAACATTTTTCTACTCTCCTCACAATCAACGTTTTCCAGTTTTTTGTTTCTCCTTCATCATCCGACATACTCTGAAAATACGGGTTTCGCTTTTTCGGTTAGATCCTTTATCTCTTATCTGACTAGGCATACAGTATGTTTCATTTGGTAGAGTTAATTCACGTGACTTGCGACTTTTTGTTCCTTTCATAACAAATTTTGCTCTTCCTCAAATTATTTTCTGTCAATCCTCTTGAAATGTTTGTAAAAAAGCAATCTCCTATTCGGCACGTTTGTTCTTGGTTATTCCTGAAGCTATTTTCGTGAGACCTAGAATCTTTCTCTTAAACTTTTGTTCTATCTTCTTTCTATCTATGGCATGTTCTTTGTCGATGTCGTCTCTGACACTGTGGTGATAATACTGTGTAGTCATTTTTATATTTCTCTTAACTTAGAAATAATTTCTATGTAGACTGTCTAACAACAAGAAGATTTCCATCTTCCTAAGCTTTTAATCCACGCCCGTCTTTTGTTGTTTTTTGGTTTAATATCCCTAAGAAACTTGCAGTTCTGTATGTTTCTGATTCTTCTGTATATCGTCTCCATTCGTTGTTTTGTTACCCTTGTGTTTATGTTCATGTATTCAGATTTCTCAAATGATAGGCCTACTATCTTCTACCTTGTGTTTTCTGTTGTTGCTGAGTTAATATTATAATGACAAATATATTCTGTTTTGTTACTCCAGTTTTCCGAAAACATTTTCGAAATAAATTTAGATCGAAATCGTACCACGATTATGGTGACACTGCCCGTATCAGATTTTGTTATTGTAACCAGAGAAAGCTATTATTGCTTTGGCATTGCATCACTGTGACGTTTCTATTGTCGAAACAAGCATGCGCGGCACTTCCGCTTCGGTGAAACGATAAAATAATTACAGCTTGTGGGCACGTCACAGCAAACTGACAACTTGGTTCGTTTTCTTCTCATTAATATAGACACAGCAGTCAACAATATTGATAGGCCAAGGTCTGGAATAAGGTGTTTTAAATAAAGCTAAATTTATGTGAACCATATTAAATACTACAAATAGGAAATTGATGACTGTTAGGCCTATCCCAAAACCTAAATACCATTTAATAAATTGTAAAATGCAAACAATTAACAGAAAATAGCAGTTTTAATAAATTACATTTAATTATTTATTGAAGAAAGTAACAATTAGCAAGGCTGTTGATTTACTCTTTATTTTCTCAAAATTTACAAATTATTTACGAATACGTGTCATATTAGATTACCTTATTATTTACATATTCATCTTATCAGATGATGTGAAAGAAAAAACCCAGCAATAAACTGAAAGAAGAAAAAACAGTATAAGATAACAACTAACAGAGGGGAAAACAACAGCTAAAAACTAATAAACAAAAAACGTATAAACTTGTATAAATGTAAGAAAGAAGAAGAAGAGGCGAGATAGTAGGTACACAAAATAATCACAATTCGAGAAGTAAACAAAAAAACTAAATTTTGGGAATATAACTAATGCCCTCGAAGTGAATGTTTTTTTTACTTGTGCTATGCCTGAGGATGCCACTTGTTGAGGCGAAACAGCTGTAGGGAGGGTACTTAAGCAATTGTGAAGAAAGATATGTGAACCAATTAAACTTTTATTTACATATTATTGTGTTGTTGTCCTTCTTCTAGTCATATCACCTTCGTCCGACCCTAATCTTTCATCCAAGGTTCTTAGAGGTCCTCGAAATTATGAATTTAAACGTTATAATATTAATTTTTAAATATTTCCGTCCTCGGTAGGTTGTCAAAATGTTAATACATCCAAAAATATGGTTTGTTTCAAAGGGCTCTACTGCAATTCCATAAATTAAATACTTGTTAAATTAAATACTGTGAAACAGAGTGACTTTGAAGTAAGTTTCAAGTGCACAAGTGTTTTATTATTTAACTAAACTATGTTTTCAGAAATCCTATTTTCAGTTAGTGGCTGCCCCTATGAGTTATATTTCACATTTTTGCAGCGAGGGATGTGGAGTATGTCCAAAATTTTGAAGAGCTTGAAAAGTTGAGAAAATATATAGGCCTAATTACTATAAATAACTATCGTATTCGACTTCATTCGTGTTAAAAATAAACCACTCTTTTCGAGCTTTTCTATGAAATCATAATTCAAGAAAATAAAACGTAATTTGTCTAAAAAATAAAACATTAACTTCTGAATAAGTCACAGCTTATTTGTAGATCTTTTAATTGTCAATATATCTTCAGTTGCTGTTTTAAATTATCTTAAATGTTTTAGCAAGCGTACACCAACAAATTTACCCACGCTGTGGTTTTTATCATAACTGATTTAAAATTTTCTGTTTAAGTAGATTCGATGTGTAGGTTAATTTGTTTTTTAAATAATTGCTATTGTAAAATTTTCCTCTTATTTTCAAAACCCTAAACATAATCTATACTACGACCATATTTGCCATTAAAAATTTTTTTACTTGCATCCTACTTGAAAACCGCTTAAATAACAAATTTGAAAACCGTAGCTCATAGACAGAAGCCCTGTCTACAAATAAGATTAGCAACAACTAGTTGCTGCCTTAATAGATAACAAAGTTAATAGGGGAAACTGTATTTTTCAACCACCTGTAGGCTCGTAGGCTGTAAATTTAACATTATAGTCTTGTGTTGCAGTAGAGCCTTGATTTACACAAAAACTCCGTATTCAAAATGTCCGTATTGGTTTACATTTTATGGAACTCTGAATAGTTCTAACCATGAAGTCGGCTGTCATAGTAAGTTATTTTCCTAAAAAAATGAACCTACAAAATCCTACTCAGCAAGGTAATCCAGTGAATCAACGATGGCCTAAATATTCCACGACAACAAACCTAACTTTTGTCTCAAGGTTGGGTTTTGTAATCCTAAGTCAGCTGAAATCTCAACAATGACGTAATCGGCCTACTTCCTCTTCCGCTTTTTGATAGTCATTCTTCGGTTGTGATAGTGGTAAGCCTGTTTATGTTATGAAAGTGCTGGTCACGTTTTCCTTTAGTTGTGATTCATCGGGTGTAACAATTTCTTTGGACGTTGTGTACATACAAATTTTACATATTTACCTAATGTAGACTTTTACTTTCAGAATGACCAACACCAAGTATTCAAGTACTGTATTAGCAAAATTAATCTAAATTATTTGACCTAAGTTTATATTTTATATAACTGTTATCATTTGGCACATGTTTTTTTGTTTGTTTAATTAATAAGGTTATGATAATTACTTCGACACAGAAATTGTCTTCTCTTTATCTTGAAACGTAGCAACGTTTCAAACGAATAAAGAGGATTGTGCTTGAGTTTAAGGTTATATATTGAACTGTTTACGTAAAGTCGTTTCTACGCATTTTATCGAAGTTCGACGGAAACACTGAATAGGCTACCGTACTGTATAAAATCCAAACTAGGCTAAAGATAAGTTCTCAGTATTTTTTTAAATAAATACGAGCCTAAATGACCACACACGTAATTCATATTAATCGTTCCTATCAAACATATAAATTAATTTGTTTTAAATATGTAGGCAATTTCTATAAAGAATGCATCTTAAAGGACTTTACAACTTTGTAAATTCAAACGGCATAAAAAAAATTATGCATAGGCAAGTTATGGACATTTAAGTTACAAGTTTCCGTATTTTAATATGTTGTAATGTTAATGTTATAAAACTGGCCTTCATTCCTTAAAAGTTTCTTAGTTTCGTAAGTAAACATTTGGCCAAAATCGAGTTTGAAATACTTTACAGAATTAATCGTTCACTCTGATTGTTATAGGTTAAATAGTCTTTGTGTTGGCTACAGTCATTTCCACTCCAATTAATAGTTCGGATCAGCCGTTATAAGTTATAATATTAGTTGCTATGGTAACCTATAGTCTGTCCGCTCGGCCGTGATACCTGATTTCTCGGAACTCAACCCCCCTCCCTACCCGCTCGCCGGGCCTGCCGGTGGCAAACTAGTGGAGGGGGCCTTGAGTTCCGAGAAGTCAGGTATCACGGCCGAGCGGACAGACTATAGTTTAAATGCTAGCTAATTATTATAATAACTATCATTAATGTGTAATAAAATACTAAAAAAAAAAAAAATTAAAAAAATTAACTAGTCTAATATAGCCTACATAGTGAAATAACAATTTTTACGTTATGAATATGTTATAGTAGGCTGTTTTGTGTGTATTTGCAAATTCCTTTCAAATTTGAAAATAGATATCAGTTAATTATAACGCAATGACTACGTATTTTATATTCCTAATAAATGTGTGTGCGAAGTACAGAATTAGTAGCCTACTGTATAAGTACTGTGTAGGCCTATCGCATCATCAGTTGTACAATTACCAAGTTTTACAAAAGTTACAACACTGGTTTTAGGCAACTGTCGCACAGTATTTGAATTGAATTTGTTAGTTACCTATAAGTACCTGGAGACCGAGCTAAAGCTCGATTATAAGCAGGGCTATGATTTCATTAATAAATATTGGATTATTGAGTTTTGAGGTTAGGCCTATAACATTAAACAACTAAATAAAGGGTATATACAACATTAGGCTTACCTGTAATAAAAATACAGTTTAAAGGATTAACCACAATCTCAACGCTATGCCTCAGAAATAAGTCAGGCCTAAATTAAAGTATTATTTCAATATCGATTTATTCCTAGGGCCTAGTTCGCTCACGTCAATAACTACTATTATTGCAAATTTCCGTGAACATCGTTTAGGTTAGGCCTATAACATTAAACAACTAAATAAAGGGTATGTTTATTATGTATTCGTTGCCATGGTAACTATAAATAGATACAACATTAGGCTTACCTCTAATAAAATATACAGTTTAAAAGAAAGCAGATGATTATTGTAATGGCATTGAAAACATTTGCACCAGCTGTGCTTTGTATTGTTTAAAATGGACAAATTTCACTTTTTAATTTAATAAAAAGACGTAGAAAACGAATTTTCCCAGACTGGTGACCATTTCCAATCGATTTCTCGTGGCCAAAAGCCTAATATAAAATCAAAAAATCAAAAATCCTTAGACGGAGATTCCAGATCCATTTAGCAGACAAACAATTATCTCTCGCTTTAGAAGATAAGATATCTCGGACTTCTGTTTGTTGATTCAAGTAGTTTGTTTTGATTTTGTAAAACCGTAACGTCAATTTAGTAATCTAGTGACTTTTAATAGTTATTTGTGTATCTAGGGTGCAAAGTTGAGTGTGTCGCACGATTTAAACATTTGACGCCTGAGGCGTAGACGATGGCATTAAAGTTTATTGTGGGAGTAAACATATCGATTTTTTTCTAGACAAACCATTGCTCGGAGGAAGTAAATACATATGTCCTTTTTTATTGAAAAATACCTCCCCTACACGGTGGTATTTTTTATTTTTCTCTATCTTCATCCCAGCTCGAAATATTAAGGATAATCGAAAATACATGATAATCGATTTTTTTCGACTTTGGGAAATTGATAGACTGGTAAACTTTTTTTATGTTAATCTACATACTTTAATCTACTTATAAAAAAAATCAGCCGTATTGCAAATTACTGGTAGTTTTAACCTATACCGACTGGGCTATTTAAAAAAGTTCAGTTTTACAGAGGTTCCTTAACAATAAAAATTTTCAAAACATAGACTACATCAGATGTTTAATTTGCGTACAGTGCGCAAGTAAAGTAAACAGCTGGAGTGCGTAAAGTAAAACAAAGAGGTATAAATACTTGACGCTGAACACAAGTTGTTTAGTTTGCGCACTGCTGTGAGTGTGCAAAAACGCACTTTATTAAACAGCTTGCCACGCGCAAACCTCCCTACCCTTTTAATTTTTTCAATAAACACAACCTTTTGTTGTTAACTTTAACACTTTCCCTCATCAAATAACACCCAAGTGTTTTCAGGCCTTATTTGACGTTGTTCCGTTGTACTAACCCGTGAGAACAATTTGAGAGGTTTGGCGAGGGCAAGAAAAGGAAAACTTTTTGTTTCCTATTCTTAAGTTTTTTAAATTTAAATTAGTTAGACCTTTTTTGTCTTTTGTGTAGTACACTAGCTCAATTCTAGACTCTTTTTCGGGATCGTTCCCTTTGGAGTTAAATTTGTAGTGATCCGTGAATAACTCACCTGCTGACTTAATTACACTAGAGCACTGAATGGTTTTAGGATTAATTTGATTGGATTTGTAAATTATATATTCAAAAATTTTCTACTGAAAACTCAAAAACGATTTATTAATTAACACAAATCCATTAGCTTTGAAACAACAAATTATTATTTTCAAAAACACAATGAAATTTATTTTATTAATCTTTAACTTATAATTACATATATTGAAAAGTAGCAAAGTGATTAATTAATTTATTAATTAAAATTTGTATATTAATGATTATATTATTTATATACGACGATTTGCCATTGTGAGTAATGAAATTTACTAAACGAGTTTACTTTATTCAATTTCCCCAGAATTTACTTGAATTTATTTATTTAATTTAATTTATTTATTATTTTGTAAAAAAGGGATTTATTTAAAATTATAAGTAACAATGATCGTTTGCCACTTACAGAACACAAGAAGTTCGACGCGTAATTCCTTCTGTTGATTTCCAGCGATTTAAAGTTGTTCTCCTTGGTCCCCAGAATGGTTTCTTCGGCTTACAGTTGTCTTCTCCTGGACTTAATTAAAGTTGTCCTCTCCCAGTTGATTGTAGTATCTTTTGGCAAGATAGGCCGTTTATATGGATATTCTTCTCCCGAAATTATCACGACCCGACTTAGCTTTAGGCCGGAGCTAGAAACGTAACGCACCCCGAGAACTGATCGCCCTTTGACTTTCTCTAAGTACCCTCGGAGCTTGGTCAGATGTCTTCTCGTCGGCGTTCCGTGCTAAACTCATGTTAAAGGGGATGCAGGCTTCTATCGTCGACTTTTTACTTGTCAAACCAGCATCTTCCTCTATGTAACAAGAAATCCTGGTTTCTTGCTTTAGAAATATATTTTTTGGTCTTAATATATTTCCTGATTTATTTGATGAATTTTAGTGCCTTTATTTCCCATCGATTAGGCCTAATTTAATTATTATCTTCATTTATTGAATTTCAATGTTTTGCTCTTCGTAGTGGATCCGGTGACGTCACTTCCCCTCGCAGCCTGGGCCTTGGGTGCCTGTATGAACTTGTCGTTTGACAATCTTTGCATTGATTTCACCCAAACTCTATAACTTCTTTTTGCGTGGTCGGATTTTGATTTTGTTGACTTCTATGGATTGGTTGACGTTTTCTGGTTTCCCTGGAATTCGAATGGTGTTTCTACTCCTCTTCATTCTTGAGTTATAGACTTCGTTAGTTTTGCTTAAATTTTGAAATTTATTTCCTGTAAATTTGAAATTTTCCATTTTTTCTTGCTTGTATCCTCTTTGGTTGGTCTTGAAACGCGTAAATCTGGTGTTGGTTTTTTGATAGCTTGTTTGGTTGTCTAGTTATTCAGCTTGATGTTACTCTAATTGGCTTCGTTTGGTTTTCGGCGTCTCATTCCCCCCCTTTAACGCTCTTTTCATATCTCACATGGCATTACAATTTATTACACACACATATACCCTATTTTATCAATATTTCCCTTTAATTAATCTCCCTTGTATTTATTATGAATTAATAAAAATTTTTATTAATTTATTTTATCTTTACAAAACTATTTATTTATTTATATTGAACTTCGGCTTGATTATGCCCTATTATTGACTCTATTAAATGCTATTTTTTATGATTTAATTACATTTGAACTTTATGAGTTATTGGCCTTTTTATGCCCAAGAATGACTTTACACTTTATTTTTAAGCTATAAAACTTTATAACTTTATATTTTTTATTACTTTATTTTCTTAACCCTTTTTAACTCTACAAATGACTCTACTTTGTTTTTGGATTTTATTCAAATTCTGCAAAATCGATTTGTTTACGCTTACATTTTTGTCTATAACTTTTTAACAAATTATCATAACAAAATTATTTTTATTACTTCTCGCTTATTTAACTCTCCTTTTAACATAAATCTAATAATAACAACTTTTTTTTATAAAATTATAAACCCCTATCTTTCAATGCTAATTCATTTCTACCAAATTTAGACAAGACTGGACAAGTCAATTCCTGTCAGGTCCTGCAAGGTTTTGGCTTGGTCTTGTCGCTAATGCATACGTCATCGTCTGCACTTATTTAACTAACACAATTTCAAAAATTATTACTAAATACTATTTTCACATTGGAAACTACTTTTTTATCTTCATTTTGGGCTTTTCTGACACCCTTTGGCTTTAATCCTTTGTTATTTTGACTTTGAATTTATTTTAATTAATGTAATTAATTAACCCCAATTGGATCGGTCGATTGGCCGTTCCAAGCTGTAGGCAATCATGTTTTGCGTGTATTCAAAATGATCTGTACCAAGTTTTACGTTATCTATACATAATTAATTTGCTAGGGGTTATTTTGTGAGTAGAACTCCTCCTAGAGTTTTTAACCGATTTTGATGTTTTTGGTGTCATTTTACAGAGCTCACTCTGAAGTTGTGCTTCCCTTAAAATGAGCTCAATGTATGTTAAGGGCTTCGCCCCAGTGGCCCTCAAAGTTGCCATGTTAATCTTATGGAAGGTCAATCTTAAGGAAGAAGAAGAAAGATTTCTTTTGATTTTATCAGGGGCACAAAAAACAGCTGTTCGTACGAAAAGCTTAAAACAGCTGATTTTGATCAACAGCTGATTTTGATCAACAACTGATTTGGATCAAAAACTGAATATAATTTTAGGTTAGGTAAATCAAGCAATAGCGAAGCATTGCCATGTCCATGTCCACTAGTTTGTGTATAAATAGGCCTCAATAGTAAAGATGACATCAACCCCTAAAGCAATGAATACTTAAGTATTCATTGCCTCAAAGCTATGGTCACAGTCAACGTTTTTTACAAATAATGAATAATTGACGTTCTAGGAATCAACAAATAAAATAATACTGAAATGTAATGGTTGTCGTTATATTTGTGCATATGTATCGTTCATCAGATTTGACACATTTACATTTACATTTATAGTTGGTCTATTTTTGAGGGTTCTGACTTTTACCTCATACGCCATACACACAGTAATTATAGCCTTAACTGGCTTAACCTTAAAATGTTAGAGAAAGTAGACGGGTCTAGAATGTTTTCATGGTCTTAAAATTTAGGCTCAAACTGCTTTCCAATTACATAACATATATATGTTCTTCGGAAAGAAATTATTGTGTATGTGTAAGTAAACAAATTAACTCTTATCACCATTTTGTTATTATTGTTGTCTTTAAGAATAATAGATTATGATAAATCATTATATAAAACTTATATGCTTTTTATTTGAAAGAATAAATAGATAAAATCCCTTTTTGCATAATATTATTAATAACTCATAATTAATTAGTATGCTATTTTGTCTTTTTATATTTACAAATTTGAAAATAAATTAATATGGACCTGTTCGGGTGTAATTTTAAAGTATGTGTATTTTGTTCTACAATATAAATATTATTTTAAATATCCAAAGTCGTTCTTACAGATCCTTATAATAGACATATGCATGTGTTTTTCCAAAACAATTATACCAACTACATTTGTACACATATTTCACGGTTCTCACCTTGGATCTTATTCTAATTATAAGAAATATGGCACATTTTATTACCTCACCCATAATGCATACCCATTTCATTAATAAAAACATTTCCTCAATGTCAAATTGCATCTTAAAGATTGTGTAATTTTTAGGTTTAGAATTTGTAATGCTAAAGGTAAAGTATAATATCAATAGAATAGTTTTGATATTTTAACTAGTATGAACATGGAATAGGCTACGGGTTGTTCATAAAATGTTTAGGCAAACTTTTTTAAATAGCTACTGTTTAAGATTTTAAATTTAAATTGTTTTTAATTGACTGCCATTGATTTTTTATATGTGTTCTAATGATATTATTTTTCGCAGGAAATGTTTCTCTGCTGTCGGAATTGAACGAGTTGCCCACAGTACAATTGGGTAATTTCGTGTTACGTTTGGAAGTAGAAGATCCATCCCCGGAATTGTTGGAGATATCGAGGAAAGAGCTAAGGGAAACACCTGATTTAGCCAGAGAAAGTATAAAAGCTCTTAAAGATTTGCTCAAAGGTATGTTTATGTACAGGTTGGTTCGGAAGGAATCTGATCTCATACTTCAATAACAATATTTTAATTTGTAGTTATACCATTCCAGAGTTTGCATCTTTTTGCAGCTGCTATTCTTATTTATTTTTATTAATTTAATTCCTTCATCTACTTTTTTCAAATTATTATTTTTTAAACTGTTAAACTGTTTATTTATTTCTAAAGCACGGTGTTCTAATTGTTTAAATAGAACAGTAGTGACTAAATACTGTAGTACAAAACTGTAATTGAGACAAAATTATGAACAAACTAGGTACTCTTGTGTAGACCTAAATTTGTTGAACAGCCCTCAAGATGATAAAATGTATGTAAGGATAGTTTATAAACTTGTCTCATTTATGGTTTGGGTGATTTGTTGTTTTTTTTATGAATAATTTTTTCTGTTAAAAATATTTTTTTACATAATAAAATAACTAGATTTAATATAGTAAGAACCTTTATGATTTAGTTAAACAAACAGATTTTTACATAATGCATTTATGTTAGTTTCATTGCTGAGAAGATTTGAAATTTTATTACCTTATTTTAAAATTATTATTATTATGTAAAAATACAAAAAACAAAACAAATGTTCATATAAAAATATGAAGCAGCTTTTGATTATAAATCTTTTTAATTGAACACTTTAGTTTTTAATTGCAATTACCATTTACTATGATAATTAATTGTTTATAGAATTTGTAAATTAATTGTAATTTTTAATTATTTGGATTTAAATGAAAATCTATAATATATATAATAAATGTAAGTGTGGTTTGTCCGTGTTTTCTGTTATAAATCCGTAACCCACTCTACTGCTGCCCCATGGGGAACGACTATATTTATTTACTGGATTTGTTTTGTTGACAAAAAATATTTGTATAAAACAAGTCATATTACAACACACTGGAACAATATTCACAAAATACTTACGGTACCAAACTTAGTTAAACCAGTTTAAAAAA
>JAGFPH010001096.1:144678-220269 GCA_018207615.1 Philaenus spumarius | reverse complement strand
AAAGAGAGATCATATCTATCACAAAATAGTATCATGATGCACAAACTCATCCACCGAGTAAAAGGATCCAGACAATAGAAATTGTCCAAGACTGTTTTTAAAAATCCTGAAGTTTGGTGAATTTTGAATGTTTTTAGGAAGTTATTTATTAACTTTGCACCAACTTGTGAGAGAAGTTTACTGTATACATTTAACCTGTGCTGCCTGGCAGGATACTCACAGGCTTGCCTGGTGCTGTAGTTGTGTATATCCATATTTTAGACATGATCACACTTGAATTTAAAAAAGCAACACTTCAAGTATGTAAATACAAAGTGTGTCTTCAACTTCTATTCCGAATTTCTTGAAATAGTTTTTACAACTTTGTCTTTTATTTAGCCCTGCAATAAGCCTAATTGCTCTTTTTTGCAAGACAAACACTCTTTTCATATTCTGAACTGGTGAGTTCCCCAAACAAGAATTCCATAGTTCAAATTTAATAATGATACACTAGCCCATAATAGGCTGTTGAAAGTATCGATGTACCACAGTATAGCTTCAAATTTTTCAGTACGAAATAAATATACCTGAGCTAACTTTGGCACTAATACTGCTAATGTGGTCATTCCAGTTCAACTTGTCATCAATTAGAATTTAGAAGAGCCAAAATTTTATTGATTGCACTTCTTCAAGTCAGTATACTATCACCTAGCATAACACTTGGTGTCTGATTTGAGCAATGCTTTCTACTGAAGTGTATGTACTTAGTTCTATATTGAGTGGTTATTAAATTGTTTTTAGCAAAATAGTTTCCAGTGGCATTGGCTTTTATAAAAGCCTTCTTGCTCCAATTGTTGAACAGAATCTGCTTGAAAATTTAGTGTTGTATCATCAGCAAATTGAATTACCCTATCCGCATATACTGATGGTGACAAATCATTAATATAGAGTAAAAATAAGACTGGACCGAGAACTGATGCTTGCGGGACCCTTGTCTCAGCTCAGTCTCTTTAAACAGCCGACCTGCAACATTAACACGCTGTGTTCTATTTTAGAGATATGAGTTTGTCCATGGTAATGGAATCACTCTAATACCAATATTTTTGCATTTCTTTAGTAACAAATTGAATTCAACACAATCAAAAGCTTAAGAAAGGACCAGGGAAATGCTCACAACTTCCCTTTTGTTATCAAGACTGTCCAATAAGAAGTCCATTAACTTGACAACTGCATCGATTGTGGACATTCCTTTTTGAAAGCCATATTGACTACAACGAAGTATATTAACTTTATCTAAATATTAAAGAATCTGCATTAAAAACAGTTTTCAAAAACTTTACTAAATGCTTGGAGCATAGAAATGGGTCTGTAATTCTTAATATCCTTTTGGGTCTGTAATTACCTTCGGAGAATGAAGAATTTTTTTAAACCCGAAGAGGTTAGGTAACTTCTTCAGAACACTGTTTGATAAGCAACATAGAAGTTTTATCAATATCAGTGAACTTTTTATTTTTTAATTTCGTAACAGTTCTGGAAACATCCTCTTCATTCAAGGGCAAAAGAAACATTGATGACTCAATTTCTCTGTTTTTGAATGAGTATGGCTTACAATTCTTACCTTGAAATAAAGTTTGAGTGAAGAAAGTATAAATCTGCAACAAGTGATGGTTTAGACTAACTAACTCCATCAACCTTCAACGGTATGGTACGGTTCCCCTATATCCACCATCCATGAAGAAGGTTTGATTTGGAACTGCAGAGTTTGAGTTCGGAAATATGGCTGTCAAAATGGTCTTATGGGAAGTTGGTGGGGCAGCTAGGAATCGAGTGTCGAAGTGGCCCAGACGGGCCAGAATGTTCCTAAATATTGTAGAAGCTTTCCGAATATTCCAGACCGAATGTTCTAGAATTTCCAGACGGTTCCGTACAAAAAACATTTGCGTTTCATTTACTTGCGACTAAGGTGTAAAATATTTTAGGTAAAATGTAGGCATAGATGTGAAATGCACCTCAAACTGATCATGTATGTAAGCATAAATGGGAACCATAGATTGATTTGGACGAAACCCACTTTACGTTTTTGAGCCAGTGAATTCTCAATATTTACCCGATATTGTGGGTACCCACTGCTAGTATACAATAACAATGAGTATTTATGTGATCAACAAAAAACACTTGTAAACATTTTTCTAAGTAGGTTATTTAAAACGTTTTGGGAAGATAAAAATAGGTTTATTTGGTAAATGCAATAGTACGTTTTAGTATACAACTGCATATTAAGGCTTTTATACAATTTATTATAAATGGACTACAATACTTATCTGCAACTCAGTATGTTAGTACAATAATGTGAAAGAAGTTTTTATAGCATACAACATATTTTTTTCAGATGAGACTGACCTATATTGCCCTTATGATAATGAAGCTTTCTTATATAGATTTCTTAGACCCACAAAGTTTTATCCGGAAAGTGCATGTCAACTGGTAAGTTCAACATTTAACAAATAACGGCTATAGAATATAACATAAATATATTAAGTTTTCTCCTAAAATGTGGAAACTATCTCAACTGAAGGAAACAAAATGTTAGAATGGAAGTTAATATTGATATGTACAAACTTTTAGCACTCTTCATTATGGCTTATACATTTCTACTTATATATTAGGTGTCCCAAAATTCATTTTACTGAGGATTATTATATTTGTTATTGCAATACAGCTGTTTATCTTAACACTTTGCGTGCTATGCCATTTTATGGTCCTATTAAGAATGACTAGCATCAAGATGGCGCCTTCAGATCGGGCTTGCGGCTTTAACCACATCAGTCATAGGTCTTGTCGTGTTCGACTCTATGACTGAGCGTGGATATTACCGCATAACAAAATCTATTCATTTCATGCCTATTTTTTGTGAATCATTTTAAAATATATTAATATGTTATAAAACCTTTTATGAATATGGTAATAAAAATTATAATATTTTTACGTAAAATACATTTATTTATTAATAACAAATGTCAATAATCAAAATTAATTATATTATTGAATGATTTTTATTTATTTTTTAAAACAAGTGCTAGTATGGGAAAACCTGAATTTGTTTTATATACCATAATTCGTAAATTATAAAAATAGCAATGACACAAAACTAAATTTTGTATGTTACTTCTATCATGTTACTGTTATTATAAAGTAAAATGAGATAAAATGAGTACAAAGCAAAAAATGCACTGTTAAGACGTAAATTCTTTATTTTTAAATTTATCGCTTTCCTCCTCTACTACGAACCATTATGAAAATATTTCAAAATAGTACATAATATATTAATTTAGATTTATGTAAAAATACTGGTCATTCATAAACCAAGAGAAAAAGATAAAATGAGGACAAAGCGAAAAAATTAACTGTTAAGACGTTATTTTGTTATTTTCACTAATATGGTGAAATATCTTATGGTATACCGTAAACAGAAGTGTAAAAATAATTGACGCGACTAGAAGCGTGTATGATTTACCAAAGAGTGGGAGGCCCAGAACTGCTGCAAGTGAAGTCAACGTAATGACTATTGCCGAATCTGTTGTTCAGAGCCCGAAGAAATCTCTTTGTAAAAGATCTGCTGAGTTTGATATTCCATGGAGTAGTGTACATTGTATCACGAAATCATTGGAAACTAAAACCTTTTCGTCCACAGCTGCGTCAAGGTTTATTAGAAGACGACTTCGCCAGGCGTGTTGAGTTTTCAGAATGGTTTGTAACACTCTGAGAAGCAGGACACAATTTTCAAAATAGCGTTCTGTGGACAGATAAAGCTTCCTTTAAACTTAATGGTTGTGTCAATCGAGTTTAAGTGACATGAAATTTCATGTCTACTGGAGTGACGTAATTCCGCACTTAGTTCTTGAACAAGAACTAAATCTTTCAGGAGTAATTGTGTGGGCTGGAATATGGAGTGACGGCATCGTTGGCCTATACTTTTTCAATGGCACTATAAGTGCAGAATCATACCTTGCAATGTTGCAAGAAGTGATTTTCCTGAGCTACAAAATAATCCTTTGTATGAAAATACAAACTTCATTTGGCAGCAAGATGGTGCTCCACCACATTACAGTTTAATGATAAGGGAATGTCTCAGCAATCAATTCAACGAGTGGATCGGAAAACGTGGTCTGATTGGCCCCCAAAGATCATATGCTCTAACACCATTATACTTTTAAGTTTGGGAATTGTGAAAATAACGTTTTTTGCTCAAAAGCCATTAAATTTGCAGCAAATGAGAGCAGCAATCGAAAAAGAAATTCAAGTGTTAAATAATAACAAATATTTATGTAAAAAGTTGGTTTCAAGTGTAAAAAATTGCTGTGAAAATTGATGGAAGTAGATGGGAGGCATTTTTAACAGGTATTGTAAGTTTAAAACTTTAGCACAATGTAAATTTAATTTAAATAAATTGTTGAATTAATTGAACAAAATTATTTGTTATTCTAGGTAAACTGACTTTTGAGACACCTGGTAGGTTAGTAAGCTGAAAAACTAGTAAATTATGATAAAGTTAACTGAACTACTTATAATTTTTTAACTTTTTGCTAATATTGATTAATTTTTGTTTATATCATGTGTACGTTTCCTTCATTTAATTATATTACATTTATTAATTATAACATTACAGTACTAACTTAAATTATTAGTTTCATAAATTGTTATTTTAGTAATGATTAGTTAATTTAAAAAAAGTTACACTGTATTGTTAAATTGTCTTCTTAAATTAGTTTTCCCTGTATGTTTATTTTTTCTTTTCATTTAAAAATTTGCTTTTTAACTGTGTTGATGTTCAAAAATCAACATTTTATTTACATTGAACCATTATACAAAAACTTTAAAAAAAAATTTTAAAAAGTATTTTTCAATCTCACACTAATATAACAGAGATAAAAGTATTTAATGTAATAGTGAAATAAAAGCAAAATTAGGTGTGCCACCACAAAAAAAATCTCTTTTAAATCTACCATAAAAACAAATTTAACAAAATAAGACGTATAAAATATAGTTGAAGCTCTTAAGAAAAAGAAATTACACTTATCTGTATAAGTGGACTAACTTAAATCTAGTTACAATTAAAAAAAATTTTGCAGAGATAGTTTAAAACTTCTAAAAAAAATCATTATTAATGTGCCAATTTAAAATATATTTTCAGTGAATCTCCCTACTTCACATTGGATGGAAGAGTAGGACTTTTATAAAAAAAAAGTTAATATTGGCGTAGGAAAATTTACTGCACATTTTTGTAAACTATATAAAACAATGTCTTTACATTTATGTTATATTTACAGATAAAAAACTACTACCAGTTTAAAGTTAAGCATAAGAATATCTATGACGGTCTGGTTCCTTCAAAAGAAAATAATATTTTCAACCATGACATCTTAACTGTGTTACCACAAAGAGATCAAGCAGGACGAAGGATTCTTGTTCTACAGTTAGGAAGTAAGTGCCTGCAATATATATTCAGTAAGATATTAGTAGAATAAAATATTAGGTACTTGTTATAATTTCAAACCTTTTATTAAAAAGGCACAACACGATATTCACGCTGAAAATGTGCTCTGTATTATATAAATTTTACGGGATCTTGTCTTTGGAATGTACTGAGTTGCTGGAAGGTAACTATCGCTTAACCTTACTACTTTGCCAAAAAGTGTAATGGGAATAATCTTTTTTTTAAAAAACAAGACTGGATCCTACTGGATACATTTAAATTATTTTAGAATTTTTATATTCCTAATTTAAATTTTATTCAGTACCATTGTGAACCAAATATTAAGGATAATAAATACAACTTTAAATAATATAATGTAGTTTCTAACCTAAAATTACTATCATCACTTCTATATGATTAACACTCCACTTCTGTGAATTAATGTTCACCTAAGTCACTAACAATTTTATTGCACTGCAAATGATATGAACTGATGTGTGAGTTTTACTCCCTACACTCATTACGAGTATCCATTGCATGTGCCCCATGTTTTTCGTTTTAAATCTTACAAGTATTTTCATAGCTATTAAAAGTTCACAATCAAAAATATTCAGGACAATCTGTATGGAGTTAGGAATCTGTATGGGGTTTTATGAGGCTGGGAAAAAAATTACAAATAAGTTATATAATAATGTCCAACAAAATTTAGTATCAATATCTCTATTTGTTGAAGAGTTGTATCTTGTTATTAAAAAACGAAAATTGGCTGACACAGCAACTGAATGTTTTCGGATCTTTTTCTTAATTTTTATTATTAAAACATGTTATCACAGATCCTTTTTTCCTCCTGAATCACCAATAGAGTATCTTTACTAATTTTTGTTTTGTATTTATTTTACACTATGTTCTTAATTGAGTGAACCGTACAGTATATAATTAATTTGTTTTAAATTTTAGAAAAATGGAAGCACAATAAATGTTCTTTAGACGAAGTATTTAAAGGTGCAGTATTATTCATGGAATCGTCTATGCTAGAACCTGAAACACAAATCTGTGGAGCTCAGGTAGTGTTTGATATGGACGGCCTAAGCCTACAACAAACTTGGCAATTCACACCTCCGTTTGCAAAGCGTATTGTTGATTGGTTGCAGGTAATTCATTATTTATTGGCTTTCCTTAGACTGTGTCAAATAGAGTAGTAGTTTACACAAGTGTTGTTTAATAAACTCAAATTGTTCATAAATTTGTTTCAGTTCATGTTTCTCTGTAGTTTGTGGTTTCTTCTTTTAATGAAACACAACACAAAATATTTTGTAAATTTTCTGCAACTTTTATTGAGTCTTGTAGATTTTACTTTTGCCATTAACATTGATTATGAGGCAGCTCAACACTGATAGGAAATATTTAAAAGCAATCTGTTTAAATTAACTTAGAACAATAAACCGTTCTTTATTATTTAACAAAATAAACATCAGGTAGAAGTGTTTAGAGGAAACAACCAACGTGTCTATACTATACCTACATGAGGCTTAGGCAAAGGTGTAGAAGTGGTGTTTTTTTAGTTTTACCTGATCAATAATAAACTAGAATCTTTACAAAATAATGCCTTAAAATTTATAAGATTTAATTTTCTACTTAGCATTTAATGACTCACCTTTTAACATGTTGCATAGTGTCAGGTTTTTATTCTATTAATAATTTTAAGACAACACAATATGTTAATACTAAAATTAAATTCTCTGGGAAATTTAGAACTTAGGGTTTGTTTTGTAAAGATTCTAGTTTACTGTTGAGTGATCAAGTAGAATCAACGCCTCTGCAACCATTGCTTACACCATTTAATAAATATTTCTATTAATCTGTGTTGAACTGCCTTATAAATTGCAAGGTGTAGATAAAACCTTGGTTGGCAAGACTCAATACAAAATTGTTGAATCTATATAAATAAAAATATAAATGTTTGTTTGTTCAAAATCGCAAATCTCCGAAAGTTCTTCATCGATTACTTTAAAGTTTTGACACAACATTACATTCGAATACAAGCATGTTTTTATATAGTTTTTGAAAAACAACGCCATTGTTAGACGTAAAAACAATACAAACTATACTAAATATTTTACGGCAATGTAACCGCCATACTAAATAATAAATAAATATATGTTAGTTGTTGATACAGTAATCAGCTGTTTGCTCTAATATTTCCATTAAAAGCCGATTTAAAAATTTGAAACAATTATTTTTATTTCTAAAATTTAAGTTAGGTTTTTTTTAAAGAGTAGCCTTGATGGTTCTTTTAACCTTTTTTATAACTGCTGTTATAAAATATACAAAATAATTCAATTTGAACATTTAACATGATTTACCATCTTAGCTTTGGGGTTATTAATAACCCTACACCTTTATTATAAAGAAAACATAACATGATTATGTGTATAGAAGGTTCCAATGAGGTTTACGTGGGTAGTATTTAATAAATAAATATTGTGTTCTGTTTTATTGAAATAGAACTCTACCAAGTACCTTTGGTCAATAGTTTAAATCGTTTCTTTTTTTATTCATTATTTTCTGTTTACAGTGTTTATCTTTGTTTAAAGTGTAAGCATATTTGTTTAGCAAAAAGGTTTTGATGAGATCAAATCAATATTGTCTATCAATTAGTGCCAAGGCCAAACAAATAAATGCATGCTGTTTTAGTGATGAACAATTACATCTAAACAGTTATGAATGACAAGTTAAACTGCACTATGACTTTACGCTTAAACACAATTACTCTGACAGATTTCATTTCACAATTCATCTGTGAAAGACTCATGTACATGTTTTTTGCTTTTATTTTTATTTTATTTCAAGTTGAGTAATTATTTGAAAACAAATTTTAATTTTGTTTATTATTTGTGCTTTAATGTACATTGGTATTAATTTATCTGTACTTGTTTTAAAAGGGTAAAGTAGTTATGTAATTGCAATATAATGATAATATATGATAATAATGAAACATAATATAATTTTAACATTTCTTATGGTTGTATGTAAAAAAGAATCATGAAACTGCTGGTCGACTGAACATATTTTGTAATAAAGAACTAATTTAAGTCACAACTGTGAACAAATTAGGACATGAAATTGTAAACTGTTTATTTCATAAAAACATTTTTGAAATCCACAACTTAGTATGTTAACATAACTGTTACAATGTATATGCTTTGTTTTTTAAACACAGTTAGCGAAAGATTTCACTCTCATTTCAGCTCAAATAATTAATTATATAATTCACTTCTGAAATTCTTGAGCAAACTTTGTGGTATTGTAATTATCAATTTGAACTGAAAAATTAGTCAAATTACTTTGATTACTTTAAAACAAAACTAATGTAAAGCACAAATAGTTGGTCCCAAAACGTTTTTTAAATACCGTAACTGAAATGTACAAAATACGCTTTATGTATAAATTAAGGTGGTATGCTTCATTGCCAACGAAGGTGGACATTTTGTGTAACTGATGTAATATTCACTGCAAATTAATTACATGATAGGCCACCACTTTACATAATTTAAACACAAAATAGATTATTTAAACTTAAATTTGCTTTCATTATAAAATGATTTTTAAGTAGGTAGGTTTACTTGAATAATTATTTGCAAAGTTGGATTTTCAATAAAAATCCAAGTTTTTATTGACATTTACATTACTTTCCAAAAACTATGTTTACAATAATTATACATCTCAAAAATTCTCACGCATTATATGTTTAAAAATTCATCATTTCAATGAAAGGGGATAACTTAACAGGGATAAACTTCAATGTACAGTGTAAACTGATTATAACTAGAACATCTGAACTTTGCTATTCCCAGAATTGCATAAATTTGTTCTGTTGTTTTTATTTCAGGATAGTGTACCACTAAGAGTTAAAGGAATCCACATTATAAACCAGCCGTATATTTTCAACATGGTATTTGCACTATTCAAGCCTTTCTTTAGAGAAAAACTCAGAAGCAGGGTATGTGTTTATATAAAATTATCATATAAAAAATCGTGTAATTTTTACAATTAGTTCTGTAATTGGATACATTTTAATAATGTAATTTAATAGTTTTCTTAGAAGAAATTACATCGTTGAGGCATAGAAATAGCTAAATTTTTATTGATAGTGGTGGCTGTATTAAATTAATTGATTTTATTGAGCACCATGGGAGTATGTACTTTGTCAACTTTGTCTTAGACAACTAAACAAAGTGTGCCATTAAGAGGCCATTTTTTTAGTTGATTTATTAAATACAGATGATACTCTATAAATTTAAAACTTTGTAAATATTTTCTATAGAAAAAAACCATCAAACCTACTGTTTTTGTTAATGAATTGCAAGTTATTATATTTTTTACTAACCAGAAAGTGAATGAAACTTGGTGAACTAATTAATGTTTATGTTCCCACAGATTATTTTCCATGGCACTGATCGTGAATCCCTACACAAACATTTGTCACCAAAATGTCTGCCCGAGATCTATGGAGGCACTTGTGACTTACCTCGTATTACTGGTCCTGAGTGGCTGCAGCTGCTTTCAAGGATGGAAAAGGAATATGAAAGTAAGTTTATTTAAACAAGAAATTTTGTTAAATAAATAAATAAATAATAAGACATATAAGATTAGGTTTGGTTAATATTTATGTAATTAAATATCTTTATCTCTGAAAATGTAAATGTGTACAATTTATGGTACATTTTGAAACATATGTTTTATTATCATACACAATGAAAACAATAAAATTGTTCACATTACAACTTACAACATTATTGGCCATGTAAATATTCGCTCAATCAGTCAACCAATTACTCTTATTATCTTAAATCTGTTGTAAGCATCCTATATCCGGGAAGCATATTCTTATCACTGAATCTCCATTGGCGGTACATAGCTAAAATTTGTTGGGAGGGCTGCACCAGAAAATATTTAGCCTTTTTTTTCAAATTGTACCTCAATAATCTATATTTTAAGTTTAACCATCACAAACATATTTACAAATAAATCTAACCTTACTAACCTATATAAATATATCAGTCTTATGAATAACAAATCAGTTTTGTCATTGTGTAGACTCTATAATGGCAAGTATCTTCCTTATCTTGGATTCATATAAAATACGTGCAATGTAATCATCTTGTAGATGCCACTAGAGAAATGTTTCTGGCATTTTATCTTGTTACGTAAAAGTCAATAAATTTTAATCTTCGCTAATACTATCTATTTAAACTCGATATTCTTTTAAATCTAAACTAAGATATATTTTTGCACTTTATCAATAAAATAAAGTGTCATGTTCTGCTTGTGCAATGTAAATCTATTACTTCACCTGTCTTATAAATGTCTAGAAAATAGATTTGTTCCTTTTGAAATCATATCCTTATTATCTCACGTGGAGTGAAAAAAACCTACCTTCCACCAGCACGCCAGAGTCAGCACTGCAGGAGTGACAGTGCTCTCTCTCCCTCGCAGCCTCGCGTGCAGCTTTCTATGTGCGCATGAGCTTAACAGCCAAACACCATTTTGTTTGAACTGTGAAGCGCACAGTTCCATTCAAAGATTTTTGTGTCTTTTTTTTTAAACTTGATGATTATTTTATATTGTACAAGAATAAAGAAAAAACATTATACTAAACGTTATCGATAATATTAAATGGAAATTGAGGTGCTGCAGTTCTACAGTGCCTACATGCGAGCCACCATTGACTCATTGACTGAATCATATAAAATGTTATCAAAATGTTTGACTGCAACTTTATAGGATGTACAATACCATTGGAGTAAGTGCTCAAACTATATGAACATAGTCAACCTTGAGTAGACTGACCATATGATAATAATGAAATAACAATAATAATACACTCGAGCACTATTGAAATATTGCTTGCAAGCACTTAAGGCCTTTCAAATGGCTGCCTTGTTTAAAAAAAATTGATGCAACAATAAATTTAACAGGAAACTCCAATATATAACCTATAGATAACAAAATTCATCCAGGCAATATCCTACTATCAAGTATTTCAACTGAATTTTTTTTTTGTCGTGTTTATAACCAAATATCTTTAACCCTTTGCACACGGTTGGCAGTCATATTGGCCACGTCCTTGTCATGGACAGCGCGGCATTGTTTCAACATGAGTTGGCTCTTCCGCTCGCGTGGCCAGCACCCTCTGGCCACTCGTTTCTCCGTGTCAGCTCGGCAGCCATCATGGTGTCTTCTTCCCACTAGGTCGGAATTATTTTTACCACAGACTGTGATTTTTACAGAGAGTATTTAAATTTAAAAAAAAACCGATTCCATTTTAACAATTATTTAATAGAAACAAACAAATAAGATACTGAACTAAACAAAATCATACTGTATGTTTAAAGTTAAAAGTGAAAATAACGCTTAATTAACTAACTATACAAATCATATATATTTACAACTTACGCAAACATCTTGTCCGTTTTTTATATTAACCCATTTTTAATTTTTTTTCACTGTGGTATTTTGCAAAACATTCACCGATATGGAGTCCGAGATTGTTTGAACATGTTTTAGAAATGAAAACTGTTCTTTTGCTTTTTTTCCCAGGTCGTCATTGCTACAAACAGCGCAGTGTTGGGTTTTGCCACCCGACAAACCACTAAATTAAATGTGTTTGATTTAGGCATTTTCGGCTATAATTTTCAACAATAAAATTGGCAGAACTGCTGGTCATTAGTTCAATAGCTTTGCTAGGTTTTAGCCCTCTGCAAAAATCACAACACAAAAATATATTGTTAAAATACAACATATGTTTCTTGGCCAGTGCTGCTGAGCCTTCCAAGCATTCAACGGTTTTTATCTTGGCCAGTACCACTGGTCATCCGAGCGGCAAGAACAACTGATGTGACATTAAATCCGAGTTGTTGCGCAAATGGCCGCGGCCAGCATTACTGGCCACCCGATTGATAAGGACAACCTATACATACTCCATCAGATCGCAAAGGATTAAGGATATTTGATAATTTACCATTTTGGAAATTAACAAATTATAGTTATAATATTCATCAACAACTTCATTCCGGTTACAACAGCTTATATTCAAAATATAATGAATGATTCATAAGATCTGCAGATAGCTGTATGAAGTTGTTTCTTTTTGGTATAGCACTCCCCTAAGGCTAGGCGCATATTGGGACGCGTTTGACGCATGTGAGTTGACATGACGTGCGTGGGGGAACGCATATTGCAACGAAGTTTTTTCCCAACTCTCGCCCAGTAGACATGTGTATTTTACATAATTTAATTTTTTAGAATGTTTGAAATTAATGATTCACGGATAAAACTATGTTTATTAGATCTAATCTATTTCAAAATGACTTCAGAACTATCAGATGCTGTTTTTACTAACTACTTCCGAATTAACTGAAACCAATTTACAGAAGTGCATACAATGATACATATTATATTCTTTCTTTAATACCTTAAAAGTTTTCACTTGTTAGTTTATGACTTTATAAGGACATATTTTTTTAAGTTTTACGTGGTTAGTGTCAAACGCCAAATATTTTATTTAAAACGATTTCATATTAAAATTCAGAGAACATATAAATCACAGTTTTAATTCATTAACAAAAAGTTTTTTACTAAACAATTAAGTGAACATATTATATACGGTATATTTATTTAAAAAAATTTTTATTGAAAATTCAGCATTAAAAAAAATTTTTGTTATAAAACATTTTAAAAACTAACTAGGCCAACATCTGAAAAATTTTATAATGGAAAATGTACAACTGGATACCAACAGCTTTGAGTGACAGGTGAGTACTGAATGCTTGAGACGTGTGAAGCGTGGTGCGAGGAACTGTGTCACTGCCACTGTGCTACGTGTCTGTCATACAACGCGAGACGCGCTGCATATCGTCGTGTTACCAATATGCGCTAATCCATTCATTTACGTACGTTACAAAAAGTCGTGCTGTGCCACATCACATGATATGCGTCAAACACGTCCTATGTGCGCCTAGACTAAAAGTTCTTTTGTTATTTTTGAAGTATTTTATATATCAAATTCATGTTATCTTTATTTCAAAGTATATATATAGGTTTGAAATATATCTTGAATTCTGTGTTTACAGCTTGTTTATATTAATTGATGTGTGCAATATTAGTGTTTTCTTTGATCAAATGTGCCTTGTGTTTAATGATGGTATTTCAGTTGACCTAGATAGACATTATTTGCAAACATAAATACACAATGTGCTAATAAATTAGTAAAACTCAATGTGTAACTTAATTTTAAATACATTTTCACCATTGTAGGGAAAACAGAAAACCAAAGTTTAATTTGAGCATATAACTCTTCCTAAGATATATCTGTACAGTAGTTTTTGTTGAAAAATCAAAACATTTAAAAGGTTAATTTTCAAAATAATACACTCAAACTTATTTAATAACATATTAAATGTTACAATAATTATTTAAATAATTTATTAATGCCGAAAACTTTAATTTTAGAATAATATACAAGATATTTTATATAGTTTCATTGTTAAATTTACACATTTGTTGTTTCTTGTTCTATGCAAAGTACTTATTGAAGTGATTAAGGTGCTGTTTGACTTTGATTAATAATTATTAGTTAAGATTTTGTTGTTTTATATAGGTTAGGTTTGTTCGTGTATTTGCACAGTAGTTTGATTTTGTGTTTTCTATTTTTTGTTTGGTGTAGATAATAAATGTAGTAATACATGATATTTAATATTTGAGAATAAAGAAAATTTAATGTGTACTTATAACTTAAATATTTCGTCGGATTAAACAGCTAGTTAAAAATGACTTATAAAATTTGTTTTGAAGAAACAATGGGGTTGGCATGCAGGAGTCTCCCCTAGAAGAATATTTTTGTAGTAATTTTCATAAACTTTGTTGTAATAATAAATCCACTATCATACTTGATATATTATTATTTTAACAATTTAAAACAGAACCTCCTTTTATCTCGAGATTACAACTTTGTGCTCTCTTTTTAGTACAGCCTTTTCTCGATAATTTTTAGTTTAAAAATATTTTGTTCTTTCTTCTTACTAAATATTCATTTTTTTCTGTCAAAAGTTTGTATGCACGAATCACATCTGTTCTCATTTTGAAGATAAAACAAGATTCTCATACTTATATAATCCATAAATTAGGTGGCTTAAGGTATAGGTTTTAAGTCATGGGCAATGAGTTATATAATTTAAATTCAAGATATGCAAAGGGGGTTTGAAAAGAAATATCTCCATTCGAAAAAGAACAAAAACTTTTATGATAAGTACCTAATAAAACTGTTTTCAATCTTTATGGTGTTATCAAAAATAATTAACAACTCTCATTAATTAATTGGGGCTCCATTGATTATTATAATAATGAAGCTATTTTTTATTTCACTCATTTGTTAAGCTAAATTAGTTTTTACATCCTGTCTTTATTTTTTACATAACCATATTATGATCTAACAGCTGTTTTATTTTTACATTACCATTATAATATGTAACAACTGTTATTGATCAACTTATTTAGGAATGTTTTTCACTTCCAACTCCTTAAACTTATATAACTAAATAAATAAACAACAACATTTTTTAAGCAAAGTATCTGAATTAAATTTGTATTATAACGACCATTAGTGTTTTCATAATCTATTACGTTTTATTTGAACAAAACTGTGCAAATAGTATTTGATTAGTTATCTCCCAAAATCTATAAATTTTGTCCCGAGAGGAGAGGATCCACTGCGGTCCAATTAGTTTGAATAGTCATTGTTTCATCTCATTGTTTGCTGAATTTTTGTTGCTTGCATTAAGTTTAATAGATTACATGTATAAAGTTTAACCAAGAGTTGATATTTTTACAAACAGGTGTACTAACTTCTGCTGACATTAGAGTAAATCTCATTATTTTGTTTTAAACCCTTGACTGTGTATGTTTTATGTTACAAAAATCTTTACAAACTAATATATTGTTTGCATTGTTTCAGAAATCAACTCTTACGGTTACAAGAAAATAATAAAGAAATAGAAGAAAATAAAATAAAAAAACATTTTACCATACATCACAATCATGAAAAGGAAAATCAAATAATGCATTTAGAGTACTGTATTATAAGTAGCTCAAATTAAACTATTTTTTATTATTGATAAACTAAAGAAATTACTCTTAGTGTTTAATGTCTTAGTGTTTAATACAACCATAAGGGGAAGGGGCAATATGTTATAATGTAGTCAGAACTATTGATGTAAAAAATGTAAATTTTTATGGTTGTATTGGTTTTAATATAAAATTTGTTTATTGTGTGTACTCGTATTTTAGCAGAATATTTAAATCTAATAATAATTTTTAAAATATTTGTTTATCCTATCTATTTATTAGTAAGTGAATTATATCTGTAAATTTATTTAATGTTTAACTAAACAAAATATTTTATGACAGCTCTCTAAAAATAATTTTTGTTCATGAAATATCAAATGGTTTTAATGAACAGAGTATTTAAAAGTTTTCTAATTAATAATTAACTAAGGGAAAGTAGTTCACTTAGTCATTCTTATTGTAAATTGAACTATTCACATATTTTAGAAACATTTATGCATATTTAACAATTTTAGTTATGTACCAGTAGTGGTGTACGATAGCCATAGGTGATAATAATTACCAGTTTAATTTACCACTATAGTTTGTCAGATTTTTATTTATAAAACGGTAAGGACTAAATATTTAAATTATATGATGGTTATGTTAGTGGAAAGTCATGTTGTTTCAACGTTTGAATATTGAATTTTGTTGCAGTAGAATAGTTATTATTTAGTAGGCCTAACTTTTATGAAAAATAATTGTTGTATTTTACATGCAGACATACTTTGGTTTTTCTACCATGTTTTAAAGCTCTCTAAAATGCTTATATCAAACCGAGCAAATATCAATAAATAATTGCATAAGTCTGATTCTCCCCTTTTTTATTTATTTATTATTATTTTTAATCACACTTTGTTGTACTTTATTGAGACTTTAAGCTTGAAGTTTGAAAAAGTTTTATACTTATGATGTTATTTTACGTTAAAGATGGAGATTTATAATTGTTGAAATAAAATTTTGAATGTTAAATTGTTTTTTTAATTATTTGCCCTTTCTTTACTCATACAAATGTAGGGGTACATCGCATAAACAATTTTGAAAATAGACCATCATCAATGTGCAGACCAGGACTCACTATCAGATTATGGCGAGGATTGTTCCCCAAAAAATACTAAAAATTAAGATTGACATTTTAAACTCTTTAAAATAAAACATTAAATAATAAGAAAAACAACATCCCAGATAAGTTTAATAAGATTAATTTTATTTCTATATAAATTATTTTGTCAAGTTGAAATTTGCATCAGTAAATGTTATCAAATTAAAAAAGATAGAACTTTTGAATTAATATACTATAGTAAATTTCATAAATTCTAGATAGAAACTCAAAATTGAATTACATACATTGTGGTGTTGTATATTACACAACAAAACCAATCACACTGATTTTACCTCTCCTCCAAAAGTTAGTAGAGTTAACTGCAAATTTAAGAAATATAATATATTGTATTGTTTTTTTTTATTTAACTTAGTTATTTTACTTCAACATTAACCTTGGTAAATAGTTTTAAGTTTGTGTTAGTTTTTAAATTTTGTTGTTAATTTAGCACTCATTTTGGACCTGTTAGATAAAGAATTTTTCACTAAAACTCACTTTTAAAACAGCATATCTAATGATGTGTTCTAAATTTTTGCGTAATAGATGATATACACAAGAATAATAATAATTATTGATTTATATTGTAACAATTTGAAATTTTTTAAATAATTTTGACAATTTTTTAGGCCACAAAAGTGCTGCTGATCCTAAAGACCTCAAGAGTCTCCCAAGTAATGTTAATCATAAACAATAACCATTAAATCTTATATTATTATTAAAATATTGTCAAATTAATTTATTTTTCATTCTACAAGCATTATATCTAGATACGATTGTTTAGCTAACTAAGCTACTTTATATGTAATTAAAACACACAGAGTGATGTTCTATAGTAGTGCTAGGATCAGATTTACATGTTTTGCGCCTATGGGTTCTAGTAAAATTAATTGCCACCATTACACTCACAGCGGTAATATATAGGGAGATATACAGAGGTATATCCTGTCTTGGCTGCCTTCTTACTAGATCTAATTTTTAACCAACAATATTCCTGCTAATAATTTTCTTTTAAATTTTGAAAACAACGTAGACATACTACAACACATGACATAGTATCAACGTAGTTACACATCAATTCAAGCTACTGTATACTTACTACATTAACTTGGTATAACCTATTTTACTACTATATAATAATTACAAAGGTGAAAATCAACCTTTCAAAACATGGTGTAAAAGGTATTAATAGACAACAGCAATTTTAAAATGCAATATGAAGATTATGTTACCAAGGTTCCGAATCTTTCATGGCCTGGAGTGAAAAAACCAAAAGTTTAATATAATAAATTGTTAAAATCGATAACAAACTTTGGACATTTGCTTATCAAATGTTGTCCTTAATGTAAAATTGTTATTTTTGTGTCAAGATTAGAACTTTCTGCGTAAGATGAAGTTTGATTGTGAGAGGATGAGGTAAAGTTAGCAATATCAGTATAGCAACAGTTACTGCCATAGGTTTACGATGGTGCAAAATGGACATGCATCACTCACCATTACGAAAATGATGTTGCAAAAGTTATAGTTTGAAGGCGTTCTAAGAAATTTAGAAAAGTAAATTTATAAGAAATACTCTACAACTTTTCTTTTATCATCAAATTTGACGACTTAAATTTTTACAAGTGGTTTGAACTGACTGCACTTTTTTGTAAATATATTTTTTCTCTAGCTACTTCTTTAAGAGGCCTCATTAATACGGTAGAAAGAACAACTTATCCGGAGGAGGAAAGATGTCCATATAAAATGCAATGCGTTTACTTTGGGCAGGCTGTAATGTAGATTCAATGCTTTTTATAAGGACACTTTTCCGCCGCTAAATCAAATGTTAGTAAAACCGCTGCTGAAACATCAATGCATGAATGAACTTCCATGTCTGTGTATTCTTGGCATAACCTCAATTGTTTTTGGAAATATGAATGTTCATATGTTTTAATAAAGTTTCTTCCGTAGTAAAATCCAACTTCTTTCTTCACTAAAACTGTAGCTGGAGGAAAAATGTCTTAAGGGAAGAAAGTAGTTTAGTCGCCCTCAAGAAAATTAACATTCCTTTCTGGGCGATAAGTAATACTTTTCTCCCTCAAGACACAATAAAATATTTTTTCTTTTCAATATTTTAAGTATTACATCACTGTTACCACTTGTGGGATTTGTAATTTTTATGGTTTATGTTAATGAGTAAGCAAGCAAAGTTTTTGGTCAATTTATTTCATGGATTGGTAGAAAGTAGTAAGCAAAGTTTTTTTTTAGTAAAATCTTTCTTCAGGGAAAATGATAATTTATTTTTATATACAAGCCCAATGCAATTTTTACATTTACAGTAGGACCTCGATACTTCAAAGTTGAAGGGGTAGGTGTAAAATGTAGGTTAAAATGTGTCCAGTTTCATCTGCTTTAAATACAAGTGAGTCTTCTGGGAAGTAGGACTCGGTAAGCATCTCAAGCTCATTTTTCCAAACATAGCAAACACTGTCATCTACACAAGATTTTTCTCGTTTGCAGAAGACCTGAAGGGAGGGGGAGGTTGTTGACCTTACAGACTAATGGAAGCCTCTCATGTTAAGACTTGAAACATAATTGCTAACTTCGAGTAATAGAGGTCGCTCTGAGGAAAAATCGACTTATAGAGGTAAACTTCAACTTGTAGAGGTTCGTAATTATACAAATTCGAGTAACAGAGGTTTTCTAACATGATTACGAGTAACTTAAAATTTGTCTTATCAAGGTTGTAATTTTTTTAAATTCGACTTTAGAGGCCATTAACATTGAGTGTTAATTTGACTTTAAGGGAATTTAAAAAAAAAATGTGTATTATCAAGGAATTCAATATTGGAAATCTGTTAGGTTGCGATAGCAACGTTTAAAATTGCAATATTGGTGCAACAATAACCCGAGACACCTGACAAGCAGCTTTATCAGGCAACTGACTTGAACATAAGCATTCTGGTTGGTCGAGACTATAGTGAGGGGAATGTTCAGGGATGGTAAGGACAAAACAATATAGGTACTTAGGACAATTAATTTGTGTATACTTTTTTTGTCACCCGTAGCACTCTTATTGGCCAGGCATAGAGAAGATCTATCTTTACTCTTCATAAAAGTTTATAAAGTTCACTTATTGCCTTCACATGTTTGCTACAACTGGCAATTATTGTGGCTTTATACTAATTTGAAAAGGACATGTTTTTCATATTTTATTTTGTCATATATAATTTATGTTTTGAAATAGTTCACATTTTAACCTAATTTGTCACCCTCTTAAATTTGCCACCCATACATGTCCTATTTGTTACTTAGTAAGGTAAAAGCACCTAGAAAGGAACAGGAAATAGAGCCAGTGTTGTTTAGTTAGTTAATTGGGGCATTTTGTTGGACGTTTAATTATGCCTCCAATTTCTACAACTAAACCAAACCAATGTTTACCCTCTATTAAAATTTTTAAGAAATACTTTGATCGAAGAATGCATAAGCAATGATGTGAATGAATACTAATACACGACTTAATACATAATATTATGCAATTTTTATGACAAGGTTACAGAACATTTTATTTCTCAGAAAGATTGAAAACATGTATATACAAAGTTTTCATGTTTTTTGTTATTACAAATTAAAATCTTCAACCTGTTATTATAAATTTAAAAGTTTCCCAAAAGTATAATTTTAAATTATTTTTTGCTGGTTCTTTTGACATAGGTAGTAGGTTTTCTATTTGGGATTACAAAAATCTTTAAATTGGAAAAATATGACCTGAAGATTTGTACTACTAAAAAAAGTATGTTACTGTCTTGTCTATTATTTTAAAAATTTTGATGAGCCCCTCTGCTATAAAATTACCACGAGCAATCTCTTTGGACGTTTAATAAAAATAAAATATTGACTTGTGAAAAAATATCTTAGTAAAAAAAACATTTGCTGTCAAAATTTATTTTCAAAGTTAGCTCTAAATAACATTTTACGGTAAAAAAATTACACTGGTAGATCTGCTTTCATTTCTCTTAAAACTGTAAGTAAATTTTACTCAATTGCTGAAGCTTATTTTAAATAAAAAATAGTTTTAATATATGTAAGGAAAATAAATACTAAAAAATCTTTATTTTAAAAATAAATTTGATTATATTATGCTCTTTTACGTTATCACACTGAATATCTTTTTTTAAACATAATTCATTTCATAAAATATATAAGTATATAGTTAATAGATAATAGTTATAAAAATACTTAAAACTAAATACAAAAAAATATAGTCTAATGTAATAAAAACAAAGTTTGTAAAATTAAGTGTTCAGAAATATAAAATATTGTATAAAAGTTAGTTTCTTCTTTTTCTTTCTCTGTCTTGATTTTTTTTATAATAGAGGAACTTTTTAATAACAATTGTGATTTATTTCTAGTTGAGTTTTCTTATCCTTTAATCTTCTTTTTAGATACATAGCCTTGTTTGCTGGTTCCTGTACAAAACAAAACAAAGTGTTAATAATTTTAACTTACTATTTTGTCTTTTGCCTGTATAGTAAATTATATTATATTACTACAATGCTATTTCACTTGATACAGTCTGCTTTAAATTTAATACAGGGTGATTTTTAAATATGGAAACAGCTTTATATTGCATAACTGAGGTGTATTTGGCAGAAGAAGCTTATATACGAACTTGCAAAGTTTTAAAAATCAAACACTTTGGTCGTTCTGGAATTTTTGTCCTCCATCGGAGGGTGATCATGTGAAACGTCATTTCAATGTGAAACTTAAAGAAAAAAAAAAAAACAACAGCGTAAACTGTTTTTTAATAGATGCCTTCGTTTTCGAGTTATGAGCAATAAAAGTTGCAATTTTGGGAAAATTGTGTTAGCAATAAAAAAAGTAGAACACACTGCACAAACCAATCATAAAGTATCTAATAACTAAGTTTAAACGGTGGTAAGACATGATTATAATAAGAAAGTAATAATAATAAATAAACAGTAAAACAATAATAAGTGGCTATGTTAATTATTTACTAACCACAATTCAGATACATGTGTTAATATCAGCCAATTATCATTAACAAAAAAATCAGCTGAAATAATTATTTAAAAAATGTAATACCGGTACACATCTTTTTACAAAATCAGTTATTAGATACTTTATGAATGAAAAATGCAATAAAATGGTTTATGTAGGGTGTTTTACCGTTTTTATTGCTAACTTTGAATGCTTATAATTCGAAAACAAAGGCATCTATTGAAATACGGTTTACACCGCTGTTTTTTTCTCGAAACTTCACATTGAAATGACGTGTTACATGACCACCATCCTATTTAAAAAAATAAAGTTGAATCCGATATGGCAGACAAAAATTCTAGAACCACCAAAATGTTGGATTTTAAAACAATGCAGATCCGTATAAGCTTCTTCCGCCAAGTACGTCTCAGTTACACAATATAAAGCTGTTTCTATAATTAAAAATCACCTTGTATATACTACACATTTATTTATTGGTGTTTCCTAATATATGAATTTGTTATTACTTGAATGGCCTAATCCCGATTAATCTGAATAACCGGATAACATATTCGATATTAAGGTTGTGTAATATTCTTCGAGTAAATCATCGAATGGTGTTGCCCCACACACCAGTAGATATTACAGTAATTAGAATATCACTTGCAAATAGTTATGCTCCTACAAATGGCAGTTTATTCTTAATTTGAGCAATATTACCAATGTTAAATTTTACAGAAAACTCCAATGTACAATTCGTAGAAAACAAAAGTAGTCCCGACAATTCCAGTTTTCAAGTAATTATACTTAAAATCATGTTTTTCATCCTATTTACAAACAAACCCCTATTATAATTAACAATCTTCGTTTATAAAAAGTAATATTATTATGATGTACATGAACAAATTCTTGAATATTACTGAAGTGTATCTTCAAAATTAAATGAAAGATGCATAAGATTGCAGAGGGCTGTATGATTTTTCAATAAGAATAAATTATAACTTTAAGCCAAATTGAAATATCAATACTAAATTTGTACAATGTTTCAAAGAACTAATTTGGAGTTTGAAATCTCATTATATTCCAGTCAAAATTTTCAAAATGGCAATCATATAAAATGTTTAAATCATAATTACAGCGTAACTATACGTTTACAAACTTTTAAATGATCGCCAAAGCCAGTCAAGTTTAAATTTATAAGGATTTTTTAACTGCAAATCTATCCCTTTCTATGTGAAATAAATTAAATTTTGGTCTTAGGTTCAAAATAATGTGCTTTTTAAGTACTACGATCACATAGGAACAAACATTTGTTTAAATACAAAATTTTCTTTGATCACTTTACTCATATCCCTTACTTATGTTTACTATATACACAAATAAACAAACTCATTAATAAAATAAAATTGTTTATTTATAACATCAATTATTGTTTTGTTGTCTGAAAAATCTGGATTATCACAAATTTATATATGCAACCAATTGTTTATTACAAGCAATATGATTCAGAACTGTTGGGGTTCAAATAGGCTAGTAATAGTTAGTAATTTAGAAATGTTTTCTGGTTTATTATTTATAACACATGACAAATTTAATATTTGTATAAAACCATCTTTTGTATTTATAAATTTCTGATAGAACTTTTGGTAATTTTACTTAAAATGCTAGGGCGCTTCAGAATACTATACTTACTTTCATATTTCTCTTCAAAAAGGCAAAGGTAGTGGTAAAGGTGAACACCTTGCTCGACCGGAAGATTCATATCACCACCATACTGTGTCGGGATAACTTTGGTGTCAAAATGTTTCAAGAGTGATGATCGATCATCTCCATGGAAATGGATCTGAAGCAGAAAATTGCTTTCGTGTATAGTTAAATATACTATGAGAATTATTTAATGTTTTTAGTGTTCTCACTTGTTCAAACAATTCAAGATTATGAAAGGTGGTATACAATATTTGCATATTTTTAGGACAGTGCAACTGTTTTTTAAATTTTGTGTGGATAAAAAGAATATTTTTTCAAGATAACTAATTTTAAGATTTACTTTTGGTGATGCTTTGGTTTTGTTTGTTATCTAAATTCAGTTTTGACACTATTTATGCATATTTTTATACTACCGTAACTGTTAATTTGTCTTATTGTTGTTTTGTTTATATTATTATCTATTCTTAAGTTGAAATTCTTCAGCATTGGTGATTACCACATCAATTTTACACAATCAAATTCAATACCAATATTTTTGGTTAACTTTTTACTAACTTGAATGGTTTGACCAGCATAAAAAGCCACATAAATTGTGGATTTTTAATTATTTAAATCTCTGTTCAGCTTTATATTAAAACAATATATTGAACTATAATCTCACTCAGATGTAATGTTTAACACTTCAATAAAAGTTTTGTAAAAATTGTGTAATATAACATAGAAGACATAATTTAATATTTTGTGTCCACTAAACTTTTTTTACATATTCACTGTAGCGTACCCTCTCCAAGTGATCCGCCACTAGCGGGAGAAGGTTGAAATGTTGCCTCATGTGCTTTACATCTGTGTGGACTCAGCAGTGCAATTGGTTCCTGGTTTCAGGCGCGGTGGTAGCACTAGTAGGATACGTACTATTTTACATTGTGTTTTACTTATAATGAAACTGTGAATTAGTGTTTATGTATGTTTAGGTATTAGTGGTCTTTGTTTATTTCTTTTGTTATTGAAAATGGATTCCTCTATCCATGGACTGAAGGCTTGTTTAGTACATGATGAAAATGTAGATAGTGTTGTAAGTTACGAACACAGTCCTGTGCAACGTGTAGTGGATGATCCTTCAGATGACAACTGTAATGAATATTTTCCGGCAATGATGGGGAAGATTTGGACACATGTACATAAGCTCCTACATAGGCCATAACCACTTCTAATATGAGACCTATTATTATTGAGCTGATAATTTATTGTTAGTGCATGTTCCAGGCAAAAGAGAGCCAATCGACTGGTTCGATCTCCTGGTAGACGAAGTGTTTCTCGAAAACATTTAATAAGGAAACAAACAAATGTGAATTTGAAGTATATTTTCAGCCATCTGTTATACCTAAATCTAGTATTAACAAATAGAAAGATTTAATCATATCACAACAAAGATTTTTTGGGCTTCTTTTACATATGGACACAATCCCTTTGAAACGATTACAAGATTACTATAAGATGGAATGGCTTTTTGAATTTAAATGTTTTAGACAATCTATGGCTAGGGATAAGTCTCTAAGCATACTATGCTTTTTGCACATTAGCTCTGGGCAATAAAGAAAAAAGTTTATAAACAAAGTTTACTTTACCATAAAGAACTCTCTATAGATGAGGCCGCGGTGTTGTGGCAGGGCAGGTTACACTTCCATCAATACATCAAAGGAAAACACCACAAATACAGCTTGATACATTGACCAAATATCAAGGTTTGATTTTAAAGTTTTTATTTTTGCTCACTATAGTGAGGAGGTAATAGAAGAGAGGGGACATACAGAAAAAGTTATGATGCTTTTGTGAAGGATTACTTGGAACCCATATTACAGGCACCTTACCCCAACATAGGGAAATTATCCCATCTGAGTAAGAACTACAGTGCTCAGTGCGGAGTAGAGAGAGAGCCGGCCAAATGCTCAGTTACTAACCATTTGGCAAAAAAAACTCTTTAACCCTTTAAGAAGGTTCTATACCGAAAAGAGTAATAACAAATATTGTAAAAATGGCATAAGGAGTAAGAAAAAATTGTTGAAAGTGGGTTTGTTATTAATTATTTACATAAAAATGCTGGAAGAAATTTAAAAAATACAATACTACAGTATTATTAAATGCTATAATAAATATTAAAAAGTTTTTACAAGTAGGAATAAAATATTTTTTGTACAGTACTCTTCAAAACAGGGCTATGCAAAGTCCCACATTGCGATCTAAACATTCAAATGTACAGTCTTTCATATTTTTAATTCTTTTTTACTTACAGCTGACCTCAATAACAGCTGAGACAAGAAATAGACGCTCCTATGCCGCTATAGTAGGAGTGTTACGCTGTTCGATAGTACGTCTTTTAAGCACCAAGTATTATATTACAACCAATTTTTCACTATACAACTTGAAAATTACTATGTTATGAAATTTACTATTACTTGAAATACTATGTTAGGATTATTCGAGAGTTCTAGATAGGTTTAGTTATATTCATTATTAGAGTTAGTATATTTGATGTGAAGGTATTGAGTAGGGCGAGATAGACGCGGAAGAGAATAAAGACGGAAATATAAACTCAGTTGCGCAAGAGGTCGTATAACGAGGAATGAGGAACTGCTACGGAATTCAATACGGAAGCTGGACGGAGTACATTAGGATAATTCAAATCTAGAATCCTGGGCAGTGAGTGGAGAGACGAGGGAGGCCGGTGTCCAGTCTGCTACGAGGTACGCTGGTCGGGTGACTAGTGAGTTGAGAGGATACGAGTGGGGCGAGTCTTGCTACGTTAGGGGCCGAAAGTTTGGAAAGTCTGGAAAAGCCATCACAAGTCAAGCAAAGGACGGACTAGGGCACATTGAGAACATCATACTGGGTGAGCAAAACAGAGTATTTTGGTTTATTGCTAAGATCACATTCAATTTAGAGTTTGGGGTTGATAAAATAAACGTAACTTGCTTTAGTTGCCGATATTGCTCATCCAGTCTGTCTTGTAAACTCAATACCTAGCATATAAATTGTGTAAGATATTATTGTTAGCTAATGTTTACGAGTGGCATGCTTGTTGAGCTGAGACAATTTGTTAAACTAAACATAAATAGAAGTATCACCACTGAACCACTGTTGTTATTGATCTGTTCTCTACCAATTTAACCTGTTTGAACCCGGGGAACAAAAGAGCTGAAAATGCTACTCCTAACAACAACTAAAAGCCACATATTATGTTTTTGTACACTTTCTTGCTGATTAATAAACATATAAATGAATAAAAGTGGATTAATTCGTCAAACCTTCCAGAACAGTAGTATTCGTTTGAACATTTTGTATTTGTGCCGTTCCGGAACAGCATTACTCCTTTCACGATAATTTGCCTTACTCCATAAAGGGTTAATGGTATAAAACGATAACCATACATATGTGATACCTACCAATCTTACTTTTAAATTAATTCTCATCTCCTCCACATCATATACAAGCTTAAGTTGTTATGTTACGAATCCAGATTGAAAGTGATAAGATCACTCCTGCCCGAAAACTGTTGAAGTAATTGAATCTCTTCTTAACGGCAATATATATGAACACATAATTGCCATAGCAACCAACTGCATAAAATAACAGATAAAACAGCTGATTCGGATAACCAGCTTAATAGCACAATTTTAGGTTAGGCCTAGTTTCTTTAATTTAAATTGTCTTTACGGCAATATATACACTTATTTTCTTGTTTCTGTATCTAAAAGGCACAGTACCTTTCGAAAGATAAAAGTTTTCATTTCTCACCTTTTATAATAAATATTAAAAAATGTAGGTATACTACAATTTTCGATGTTTACGTACGGTATTAATTAATATAATGATAACAAGTGGACCTGGAGAACAAGCTTTGCTATTGCTTGATTTTAGTATATAAATATATACTTAGATTAAATTAACAAACAAAATTTAGTGAGTGTCTTGAAAAATCAATTTTGAAGTGACTTGTGGTTAAAATAAGATTCTTATATTAGGGCAGGAGATAGAGCGCGTATTAAACAAATATGGGTGTTTAGTGTTATTAATGTTATTTATTTTATATGGGTAGCTATCCCATTTTAATTATTACTTAATTTTAGGGTAGTTATCCCATTTCATTCCTTTGACTCATATAATCAAATTGTAATTGGTTTTTATATCACTTAAGAATAATATTACACAATTTTAGTTTTCTAGCTTGTAGGAAGTTAGTTTAATTTATATTTATTGTATAAGGGTAGCAACCCCATTTCAACCTCTTAGACTGTAGTAATTGTAATGTCTATACACTTCTGGCATTAATATGGATAAAATGTGAAATGTTTAGTGAAATCGGTCGAATAGTTTTTCAGTCTATAGATGACAAAAAAACAAACATTAATTTTTATAATATTTATAGAGACTTATTTCTATGACTATCACAAACTAAAGAAACGTTGTAAATAGTATACCGGTAATATAACTTGCAATAAACAATTAATTAATTACAAAATTATGACTAATTACAGGCTAATTGCACTCTTAAGCCAAGTCATGTGATTGTAATTGCACATTTAATTTGACATTACTTCAACGTAAACATTTTATTAGATCTTTGAAGTTGTAATTACAGAACTTTCACTACAAAGGAGGTTGAAAAGATTTATAGTTGTTTAGCCATATGGTTTAAATAGTTAAAAGCAAAGAAACTGCAAATTTTGTTTCTATACACATCATATTGTAAAACGCCAAATTATCTATTTTCTTTAAAGTAAAATAACCTTAAGTTAGAATTAATTGATAAATTATTTTATTAGTCCTATTGGCACAAACCAAAGACTTACAAAACTAATTAATATTTTATGAATTAAATCCAAGTTAGTTAGGCACTGGGTTTAGAGGTTATAAAAGGTCCATCTGAGGTAACAGTGACTAAAGGCTTTAAACTTTAAGTAGTGACCTAAGCATATTAGGTTAGACCATATAGTAAAATACATCTACAAAATGTTTACAAAATAATTAAATCTCCAGAAGGGGTTACCGGATAGAGTTGAAACTTGGAATACCATTTTTACTGATACACATATATAGTACTGTATATAGGCATTAAAATATACCATTTTCACATAATTTTACTTATCAGTTCAAATTATTTTTGTGAAAGATTTTCAACTTATTTACTGTTATTTGCAGAAAAATTTTAACACAAATATCTAACTAAAATGAGAACAGTATAATACAATTAAATCAGAACCAAACGCCAAATATTACCAAGTTTTTAATTTGACTTCGCATTTGTAGGAAACTGTCACATAAACCTTTAATTTACAGTTTTGGCACTAACATATTATTTCTTAGAATGGGAGTGTGTTTTTTGGATGTATGATCTTTTCTCAGTGATTTATCTTTACTTCTGCATCAATGACAACCGATTGTAGGTTTATAATACTAAGTTAAGGGTATATTATATTAAGTTATATATATATCTGGTTATCCATCTTGCAACTTTTTGATGTGGTTCTTAATACAAGTTTAGGAAAAAAGTTCCCATCTTCAGGCTTTGTTGCTTATTTACTCACACATGAGAAAGTCAAAATAAAATAAAAACACATTAACACAATTTACAACACAAATTAGTTTACTGCAAAATTGGATTAAATGTATATACAAACAAAATTTCAAACTGTTGGCATTGGGCCACGATTTGTCGATTAAGTGGTCACCCTTCGACCAAAAGTGTACAGCCATTATATTCTTCATAACAATTTGTTTTTAGGTTTATAGGTAGATATTGCACTATTTGATTTAAAAGTTAGTTAACTGTTCAATGATAAGTGGTTTACTTTTGAGCATATTGGCTTGGTAAATTTCATATTCTTGTAGGGTGTTTATTTCTTGACCTTTGTTGCACAAATGTAGTGGGATCAAGTACACTGATACATTGTCATAACTATGAGTGCTGTCAACTAAATATAGGGCATAGTTAGATTTGTTTTGTGTAGCCTTCTTTTTAGGTAGATGTTCTTAAAATTTATCTTTGAATTTTCTGCCGGTTTGCCCAATATAGAATGTGTCACATTCACTGCATTTGAGTTTGTACACACTAGAGATGTTTTCAGCGTTTTTCTATTGCTTTGGTTGCAGTTGTGTCTTTATCTTGTTGTGAGTTCTAAAATATATTGACACATTGTGCTTCTTAAATGCGTTTTATAAATAGTTGGGCAATAAGTTATATAATAAGTAATTTTGTTTCTGACTTTTGTCAGGCATTATGGTTTTAGGAAACTGGATAGAGGTTCTATCTGTCAGTGTTCAGAAGGGCTCGACAATATGCATAATCAGTAGGAATGGCGTGGTAGGAGTTAAGAAGGAAAGATTGTCTTGGAGGGATCAGCTTTCAGGTAACAAATGAGGTAGAGTGCTGTCGGGATCAGCAGGTAGACCACTTGGAGGTAGGAAAGTTCATCCTGGAGGGATCAGTCTTCAGACATCGAACAAGGTAGCCCACACTGTCGGGATTAACCGGTAGACAATGGAAGAAGATAGCAACACAATAAGAAAATGTGAAGTTTAGATAAGATATTCAGCGAGAGAGAGAGGCGTGTTGTTTGTGACTCTGTAGAACAGAATGAATTCTGAGTGAAAGAAGCCAGTATTTATAGTACACCTCAAGTGATGCGCTTGTGCCTCCCCATTTACATGGTCTTGTACCCCCTCTATTGCTGTGCATTATTTATTTACTACAAGTATGGATTGCAAAACACTTGACAGTTAAATATTACATCTGTACAAAGATTACATGAACAATGTAAATTAGTGTCGATGATGGCTTAGGGATAGTAGGCTATGTTGCTACAAGTTTTACTGCCCCAAAGTTGGGAGTCAATTTATAGTACTATATTGTTTTAAGTTAAAGTTGATTTTATCAAAATTTCCATGTTAAATAATGATTAAATTCCTTGCCTCAATTTGTGAACCAAATTTCTAACAAGTAGACTTTGAATTAAATAGTTTCTACTAAATTTTGAGTTTATTTATGTTAACCAGTATAGTTTATTAAGAACTCAATTATTGTGTTTTATAATTTATAAACATTTAATACTTCCTTTAATACATGAACACAATAAAATTTATTGTGTTCATGTATTAAAGGAAGTATTAAATGTTTATAAATTATAAAACACAATAATTGAGTTCTTAATAAACTATACTGGTTAATGTAATATTTTGTATACTACAATTTTAAATTCAAATTATGGGCACAATTACCGGAAATTATTGTACAAATCTCTCTTTCTCTGGGGTATCTGACTCTGGCCAATATTATGCAAATACATTTAGGCTCAAACAATATCAATAAATCTTATCTAGGCTAGTAAATTTATGTTAAAGTCCAAAGTGTCAAACTGATTTAATTTTGTAATTCTGAATCAAAATATTTATTTAAAAGTTCAAAGTTCTAATCAAAGTGTATTCAGTTTTACATTTGTGTTGTTCTTCTTCAAATGGCAATGAACAATTAATTATGAATGGATAGTATCTCAGTTAGCTAGGTTTGAATTCAATGTTAAAATTCATTTGAGTATTATTAAATAATAGTTCTCAACAACAACAGTTCTCTTAGTTAAATTCAGCGTAGTTTCTGCCTACACAATCTTCTTGGTATTAATGATATTTATTTTGGTAATATATTCAATTTTACTTTTATTATTTCACAACTAAAAATGTATGTCTTGATTCTATCGGCTTTTCTGTAACGCCGGTTCTACACGATGCTACGAATGCTTGCTCCAACATTGGACCGAACCTTTGAGACAACTATTTTTGACAGATGGTACAGCGAATGTTCCTGATAGATGGTGAATCAAACGTTTAATCCAATAATTTAGAAAACAGTTGGATAAAAATGTTTGGCCAGTTGCAAATATGGACGAGGATGATAGTCTATAAAATAATATATCTTTTAATTGTACACATTTATCGAGATAAAAATCCCCACACCATTTAGGTAAATCTAGACATTTTTTAAAAATGTATAGTAAATCTGCCTTCGATTTGTAACATGACCTTACTAGTATGAAATATAAATTGTAGCCTACTTAGGTTACCTGTTAAAATGTAAATTAATAATTCTTATACTGGGTGTCCCACCTAAAATGTTACTATATCCAACTTTTGTACTATAAATATGAACGAGAACTTGAAATTGGGAACCTTCCTTTCTTTTTAATGAAGTTCAAAAATCCATTTTGTGAAATGTAAAAAATTGCCGCCTTGTTCCAATATGGCGGCCAACTTTGAAATTCGTTATTGAACACCCTTTATTTTCTGGTGTAAAACAATATTTTAAGTATGTTTTATTCTTGGGTATTTAAAAAAAATTTAGCCGTTTAGGAATTATAGGCATTTAAAGTTCTTAAAATTTGACGTTTAATAGGACTACAAAAAATAATTGATTTCCTCCTAAAATGTTACAATAACTAACTTTTGAACTTTGGAAATAAGTTTTAATGGGGAACTCCCCTTATTTTTATGACATGGAAATCAATTTTGAAAAAATGCCAAATTTCATTATAAAAATTGGGGGTTACAAAATTTAAAACAAAATCAAATCCCTATTTTTAATAAAATTTGGCACTTTTTTCAAAATTGATTTCTTTGTCATTTTAGAGCTTACAAAAATAAGGGAAGTTCCCCATTAAAACTTATTGTATGGCCGAGTTTGCACGCTGCATGCGAAGCGAAGCAGTCCATAACCCGATTCTGTAAGGATCAGAGTTCTAACTCTGCGAGTTTTTCCGCTGTGAGTGGAACGAAGGAGCGCGTGAGTCGAAGCTGGAGGCTTACAACAAATTTGTTTGGAGGTGCAAACAAATTCTACTAATATATTTTGTACACACAGGCAGCTATTCAGCTCCTTCATGAGTAGATCAATTTCCCAAATAGTTGGTTGAAACCCTAAAACATAATTAATTTGGAAAATTCACTCAACTCATGTCAGCGGTTCAGCTGCGAGGTTGAATTATTTTAGTTATTGTTCTCAAGCTTTTATCATATTTAGAAGTTACGTTCTCCCATTCTTGGCAGCACAATCTGTCTATTCCTTCCCAGCGATCACTTTATGGTACTTGGCTTACACCGTTTCATCATTTTCTTGTGTTCTACTTCTTTTGGTTTGTAGAAATTTCCAGTCTTAAATTACTAGTCTTAAAACATGGCCTTAAATAGAAATTGGAAAAGAAATACTTTGTGGCACCTTTATGGAAGTTATTTCATTATTAAACAAATCTGTTTCTCCCTCCTCTTCATAATTTTGAACTTTTTCTTAACTTCAAATTGTCCATAAAATTCAGATTAGTATACAAAAATACAGTATCATAGAAGTCAGCTGATTGTGAATTGAATCAAATGTGGAGGGAATACTTCCAAATGTCAAGCAAAAGAGTAAAGTAAAAGGTGAAAATTGTTTGTACAAAGCAAATGTTTATACTCCAAGCTTCTTAATTAAAACTAAATTCTTTCTGAAAATGATTTACTGTTCTCTAATCTTGTTTATATGGCCCAATGTCTCTGTTAATATAAAGAAAATTTGTTATTAACAGATATGGTAAAATAATAAAGAAGTTTGAAATTAACTTACCCTATTTCTGAGTTTTTCTTGTAAGAATGGCTTGAATATAGCAAATAACATGTTGAAAATGTATGGCTGGTTAACAATATGAATTGATTTCACTCTTAATGGTACACATTCCTGTGGAAGTAAAAACAATTATAGTATCATATTTTAGCTATTATAACCTAATGTTTTTAAAGAGTTTTGAAATCAATCATTACTTTAGACTGATTTACATTTGTTTCACAAAAGGCATAAAAACTCATTTTATTCAATAATATGTCTTACAAATACAATTGAATATGTGTTAAAATACTACTAACAGTTAATTTTAAATAGTTTTTATGTAAAACAAAGACACATCCACCTGAAACCACATTCAAACCGGAGACCTAGAGCTTTAGAGCTCGGATTTAGGCTGCCTATCATACTTCATATTTTAATATAAAGCGTGAATGTTGAGTTTAAAAGCTGTATAATATATCTTAGCTGTAGTATACACTAACGGTTGATATATGTAATTACAAAGTAAAACAAATTTTTAGAAGTGTACATGCAGAAATCTGTTTGTTTCGATGTATGTCTATGTTTGTAATATGATTTTTTTAAACTAGTATCATTTCAGCCATGAGCAGAAAGCAATCTATGTTTTGCAGTTTAGCAAGTGTGAGCCTTTGGTTGAAGTTCAATGCACGGTAATACAAATTTAAAAAGACCGAATTGTCTGTGTTGTGGGTATTCTTCGCTTTCGATGTTTGGGAAAGTTCAAGAAACCAAGTTGCCTTAGTTCCAAAGACCAACTCATGCTCAGAAGAGCCAGGTTAGATAATGCAGTCATGGAATAGCGCAGAACCGACCACTGATTTCTTAGTTCGTTTTTTCTTTGATATCATTTATAATGGTCAGTTAAGACACATTAATGGAGCAATAAATTCCCCAAGTTAAAAATTATACCGGGTAATAACATTTTTGGATTTGTTTGCAAACCGATCGGTCTGTTAAAATTAATTAATATTAGCTCTCTGTTTGTTTATTGTAAGGTGTAGGCAAGTGTTGTAATCTAAGTTAGTTTTGTTACTATTAACTTGTATATGTTTAAATTGTGATTGTACAGCTCACCAAAAGCTTTTTAGTTACAGTTCTGATGTCAGAGTTCAGTAGTTGATTTGATATATTAACCATATCATCTACAGATCTCTGGTTCTACCTTATCTCTGCCTCTTTATATGGACTAATTTAACTACACTTCCAAACTAATCTTCTAAACTGTTACAGCTAAAAAGGAAAGTATAGTACTGTACTAAGATCTCAACTATGCCAGATGTAACTGTACCCATACAGTTGTCACTGCAACTATATTGTCTAAAGCTGTCACGTAACAGGCCCTACAACCTACTGACACGCTATAAACTCCAACGGCTGAATTGCAACGTTGTAGTAAGATGATGAAGATTTCTTTCCTTATGTTATTTTTAGCAACATATAATATCCGTATCTGGGAGTCGGAGAAATAGCACAAAATATTACGGTGTGAGAAGTACGCTCTGAATATAACTGATTTCTGAACTCTTCTCGTTTTTAAGTATACAGAATGGACTAGAGAACATCATTTGGCCAAAAGAAAGTGCTCCCTTTAATTGGTATGGCTGAAAGATGTTATTCCTTAGAAGATTGGTCATTATGAACCTGATTATTGAACTTTTTTTAGTTGTCCTCCACCTGAGCAGACCCTAGTGATTAATTTCTGTCTTAGAGTTAAAGGATATATTAACTATGACATTCTTTTTAGTACTTGCTGTGTATTGTGTTGTTTTAACCTCAGAGTTTATTTTTAAATAGTTTTAAATTTGAACTTCTTAGGTTTAGTTGTTAATTTAATTAACTTTTTAGATCCAGTAGATGATAACTATAAAATATAATTACGAGGGTGATGCAATATAAACGGTAATTTTTCTAGAGTTGACAGCAAGCTCTGAGCTGGATGATGGAGTGGTGGGGTATTGGTCGATATTATAGGGAGGGAGTACCAATTCAGAAAGCTTCTCCGCTCTGTTCTGTTCTCAATACAGCCATGAGTGAACAAGAGATACGGTACCTTCGGCTATTATTGCTCAGCGAATTATTATAAAGTTTTTAACCATTAAAGGGGTTAAACCTGAGAAAATTTTAAGTCATTTGAGAGCATACTTTGGGGATGCTTCACTGTCCCAAAACCAGATAATTTGGCCGAGAAAGGGTAGACAACCAAAGCCATTATCAACAGCCAAGGTCAAATCTCACAGATGACAACATCCGTTCGGTTCGAGAGCTTATCAAAAGTGATCAGAAGTAGATATTAGTATTGGTAGTAGGTTTAGAAAAACTAATGCTCGATGGGTTTAGATTCTGTTAATGGAAAATCAAAAAAACAGGCCATGTTGGAGATTTGTGGCAGACTTCTGTATCAATTCCGGCAACAAGGAGAAGATTTTTTAACCGCATCATCACATGTGATGAGACATGGGTCTATCACACCAGAATGACACACCAGAATAAAAAATGACAAGTAAGGAGTGGCGGAGAAAGGATGAAGTCTGTCCAGTGAAAACCAAAACCCATCTCTCAGCAAAAAAAATTTTGTTGATTGTCTTCATGATCAATGTATGGTAAATGTAGAGTATTATTGCTCATTGTTAGAGTCAGCCAAAGCTACTTACTGTAATAAAATACAAGATATGCCCATCAGAGATGGCATCCTTCTCCATGACAGTGACAGGCCTCATATTGCGATTTTGACAAGGAACTGGAGCAAATGAGTTGGGAACCCCTCAGCCACCCTTCCTACAGTCTGGGAATTTGAAAGAATAGCATGGAGGGGAAAGTTGCAAAACAACGAAAACATTGAGGATTTTGTGAGCATTTGGTTGAAGACACTAACCTCAAACAAGGCATTTTTAAACTTCCAAAACATTGGCCAAAACGTTCCAAAAAGTGTGTCTGTGTGTAAGCCTTCAAGGAGGCTTCATAGAGAAAAACTGACAGGTTTACTTTAATAATAAACATTAGTTAATAAATCCATAAAAAAATTACCGTTTATATTTTAATGACTCACATAGTATTAACTAATTATTATTTACACGATTAGTAAAAGCGTAATCCATGGACATTTTTCACTTTTTCAAATTATGTTTAAAATCTTCATCAATATGTTTGTACTGGGGAATTTATTAAATAAGTATACTTACTTGAACCCATTCCAAAAGCATGCTTGCAAATCCAGGAGAAAATTGCCAGACATGGTTTAATGAAAGACCAACTAAATCAATTAATACATTAGCTCCAGAGATTTGAGTCTTTGGTTCCAAAATGGCAGCTTCGACAATAAGCATAACTCCTCTGATTAATTCTACCAAAGAACAGTTTTTGGGTTTCCATTTGGCTGTGAAAATATAAACATTTTTATAAAAACTAATAATAATTTAATGTAATCAGTGAAATAATAACTTGCCTTTAACCAACATAACAACTACCAGTTGATCTTACATAAAATAATAATTTGTGGTATGTACGCAAAAAATCTATATTTTACTGCTACTTAAGTAAAGATTTTAAATTAAATCTTATTAAATGGGGGGGGGGGATTAATTCAAAGTTTGATTCAAAGTTATTATTACTTTGTGAATAGAGGTGGAGATAGGAAGAATTTAAGAAAAGTAAAACCTTTAAACAAAATCTATATAATGCACAAAGTTGTGAATTAGTATAAAGCTGATGTTCGGAAATTTATTTATCAAAAACTATCGAAGATCATAAATCTATGTTACTGTCCCAGATATTTTTTTTGTTATAAGTTGAGTTGATTACAATAAGTTTATTTTCTATTTTTATTCCCTTCTGTTTTTTGTTTTAGGTTTTCAGTTCAGTTTTTGTATGTTAGCCTGCATCGCAAATGTCACTGAGAAGAAAAGTCTTTTTTCAGAAGTTAAAAACGTTTGATCTCAGTCGGATAAATAGTTTTATTTTTTATTTTTACAAGCATTAGGCTAAATTTATTGTGATGTAAAATTGTGTGCAACAGTGGCGCACCGAAGGAGGGGGGGGGGACGATCGGCACCTGTTCCTCAGAATACGTAGTCGATATTCAACTACTAATTTCATTTATTATTAAATTCGTGATGTTATCACGAAAAAATATTAGTTGTTTTTTTTTTAATAAATATGATCCCTACCTTACGCAATCATGATTTTCTAACCGCTGTGTTTGAGTCCCGGCGTTCTGGTTCGTGAGTTCACGGTCTGGTATACGAGCGCTGATAACACTGAAAAACGTGCGTTAAATTGCCAAGATATACGGGACGTTGAAAGCGCGACGTTGGGATCGCGTCGACAACGCGGGTCCCGTGTTATACATCACATTTTTGAGGTGTTGTCAACGTCGCGTCATTCCAAAATGAACACCATTCAGTTAGGCTGTCTAGGCGTATTACAAATAATAGATACATAATATGAGGAATTGTGTATGGGGAAGGCTAGACGTTGGGATACACACCTATGTTTCCGTGTCAAACATTTTACCACTTTGAAGTACGCAATAATCACTTTGAAATAAACAATAATTAATAGAACCAGGACAAAGTCGATACTTCTATCTACTGTGACCTCTCTGGTAGCTGCGCTGCGAGTGAGCGTTGACTGCACTGCGAATAATTTGGTTCGGCGTTGATAGCGCCACGACATTACGCGTCTTTCCGCTTTGACAACGCTCAACGCCTGGTTAACACAGATTCGCCATCATTGATAGCGCTCGTATAACATGGCCCACGGTAGTTCCATTTACCCAATTAATGTTAACGCGATTTTGAACACGCAGCGCTAGGGGGAAAATGTTTATATTGCACTATTGTCTGACTCAAGCCCGTCACCATTCATTTAAAAAAATAGAATGTTTCAAAATTTAAGATAAGTTACAGAACTTGCATCCATTTAGATTTTATTGAATATGTATATACTCTGACTTGAGCTTAGCAACCCCCCCCCCCCCCAGCCAAATCCTCGGTGTGCCACTGGTGTGCAAGATCAATATAACACTTTAATATGTGCACGTTTACGGTGTGCACTTTAATCGAAGAACGGAATGACATTGTGTAATGTTTGAATGAATGTATGAGATTTAGCAAAGTGGACAGTTTATGTAGGCTATCACTAATTGATATTGTAAACATGGCCTGTATTGTCATAAACCTTGTCACATACTTTAAGCCTCAAATATAGTGGTTCTATTCTAACAAAATGTGTGTATATGAGGTTTGTATATCCATAGTGTTTATAAAGTAAGGAATACATAATTTTAGAAAATGTCTTAACATAAAAAGTGTACAGTAGAGCGTTGAAAATCCGAACTAATTGGGACCGAGGGGGTTCGGATTATCAATTTGTACGGATTTTTTAAAACAACCAAGAAAATGCCATTTAGGCTAAAATATACGCCTTTTAATCGATTAATGAGGTTAAAACTGTTTACATTACAAGCAATAATGTAATTACAGTACAGTAGCCTATGTAAGACTATGTACTTACATATTATGATATAGAAAAACCTGCACGTACACAGTAGGGCCAACATGATTACACTTGTAACTCTCAATTACAGTACAGAACATAATTAAAAGTTCACTTGTACATTATAGTTAAAACAAACGAGAAAAAAAAAATACTGTACACTACTATATGTACGACACACTGTAATAATGATTACACAAAGAGAAATGAATGAACTTTTTGTATGTTTACTGCTAGCGCTAAAGCAGCTTATTAGCATGACAGCGAAAATACTGACAGCCAGTCTGTTGTGAGGGTGTGTGCAATGAATACTTAAGTATTCATTGGTCTGTGAGAGCAGGTATTAAGAACTGTTTAAAAAGAGATAAAAATTTCTAACTGAGATGAAGATTTTTGTTAAATTTTTAACAACGCAATAATTGGAATTTGCGAAAACGAAAACGAAATTTTTGCACGGGCTGTCTCAGAAAGTGTTCGAATTTTTGACATTTCGGATTATTGACGTTCGGATTATCGACGCTTTACTGTAAATTCAATATATTTCCATAACAAGCTAAGTAGGCTATGTCTGAGTTTTTCTGGTTTTCAATATTTTTAACCATAATTGGATTTAGTTATATTTTTTAAATGCTAATAGTTGCATGGTTAAATGCGTTTTTCTTACTTCAGTGATAAAATCAGGTTATTATTACATTTAATATAAATTTTACTAACTTAAATAGATGAGAAATGTGGTCAATTTTGTTTTAAGTCACCCATAAGGCTTGAATCAAGCACATTGAACACAACCTTTTAGGCTACATTTAACAGTAGGGATTTAGGTTTTATTCTTTAAATATTAAGAAACAAATAATTTTATGTGGTGAATAAGCAGTTTAAGATTAATTTTAGCAGTAACTATGGTATTTATTTAATATTGGTAAATTATTTTTTTGAGAATTTCAAAAGTAATAACTGTTGAATCTGATAATTTCCGAAATGTTTCCTTCTTTATGGACACCCTCACCCTGTATAGTTAAAACTATTACGACACATTATAAAGTAAATAGTAAAAGGGGAAAAAAGTAAAAAAATGCAGAAGGAAATTTTTACACATGCTTTGATGATTTTTTTAAATGTTTCTCAATTTTACACCACCACTAATAGAAAAACCAGGCCAGTTTAAAGTTTTAAAATTATTTCCATTGAGTGACCTCTCAATTATTTCAGTGGAGTGGTTTTTCTACTATGTATTCATAATCATGTCTGAATTACTATTAGTGTAGGCCTACTACTAGTACGGTAAATATAGAGCATTACTGGTAAAATAGAGTTTTACCGACAGTCAGCGTGTTAAACGCCCAAATAAAGTTGTGAGAATTTGATAATCGTTTTAAAAAGTACAGAGCCTCATGTGAAATTCGTTTACGAAAATATACGAACTCTAGGTCCCGGGTCACCCAGGAACCAAAAACATCGCCACTTATTTGGCCAGCACATGCCCTTGCAATGCGTGATTCTTAGGCTAGTAGGCCTACAGACAGGACAACACAATGTTACCAACATGTTCATATTGGTGTTGGCAACATGTATCCCGTCAACAAGCTACAAGTTGATGGGAATAACAGCAACTTTGGGCGGCATGGCATCAAAGAAATTGATCGAGGGTGTGCCATACTACTCGAGTAAAAGCATCGAATCCAGTAAGCTGAGCCAACCTTGAAAAGGCTGGCCTATGATATTACATTGGTAAAGCGCTCGAGCGCGACTAGAATATGGCTTGTATAGGCTACATTTTGTGTTTACTAATGCCGGTTTTATTTTTAGTTTCCGCCATATGCGTATGACATTTTAAATTTACATGAAAACAATGCACCGTTAGTAGTTAACACAATTTGTCCTTATGTTTTATTGATATCAAATGACTCAACTGAAAATCATGTTTTCGTCTTATTACGTGACTTGTTAAAAAAAAACGTGATATGAACTGAGTTTGGTTTAGACGGGCAATACACTGTTGACAACATGTATCCAGATACAAGTAGTTGTATCAACATCGATCAAATGTTGCCCGGTCTGTACTTACCTTTAGGAAAGACTACATTTTCAGACAAGGCCATAATGAGAGATTGTTTGATGTGGATTATCTCAGGAGAATGGAGGTTCAGGGATAATTTTACGGAATCATAAAAAGCATAATATGAAAAAATTAACACTTTAAGATACATTTAAAAAATCGTTTCTTCAACGTAAGGCCTAAAAGGCACCCAAACAGAAGTTTACTCAAAACTTAAATTTGTTAAAAATTTTCTAAAAGCCACAGCCTATGTTACTAAGGGCGGCAATGCCTCATTAGTAAAATTTACATACAAATCTGATAGATATGCGTTGAGTTGACCTTAATAAACAAACATAACAACTTTTCTCTTTGTAACTTGAGATCTCCGCCAACTGCTCGTTTAGCTCACCAACCCCCGAAGCAAATCCAAACAGATTATTGTATACTCGGACAGAGGCACTTGGATCAGGGTAAGGTGGAGGGGGTAGCGGTGACTTGGATTCTGACGCATGCACAGTGGGGCTAGAGCACAGACTACCTATAATTCTATAGTCTGTGGCTAGAGGTTTTCGTGAATGGCAGACATTTTGTTAATGTTAATATAATAGAGACATAAACAAACAAAAAATGAAGTACCATACAATATGGTTAAAGTATCATTTTAAATATGTAGTTATAAAAAGTCACTGTGCCTCATTTGTTTAACTTACTTCCAGCTTCAACCATTAGGATTCTCCTTCCGTGCTGGTCCCTTAATGGAAGAACCGTCAGCATGCATTGCTCAAACACATTTCTGTCTAAACTTGGCAAGAGGTTCTCAGCGTACTTTGGGTATTTGTTTTTAAACCTGTAGAATCGTTTTAACTGTGAACAATCAACACAGAATTTTAGAAAATCATCAAACGAAAGAGCAAATCATATAATGATATAATAGGAATCGCACATTTGTCTGACTTTCAAAATGGAAAATATTCTCCGCATAAAGACATCACAATAAAAATTGCCATTAATTAAGTTTTTGCCCAATGGTAATCACTGGTTTATTAAAATGATGGTTGTAATAAAACCATGACATAGCCTACATAATAATTATGACAGCACTTACTGTTTTTGTTTATTTTTAACGGTTAAGCCGGAAGGAATTTTTGCTTTTCAAAAGCTCAGGTTACTTGGAGGGCAAATCTTATCACGCCAGTAAAGTTTCATAATTATCGAACAAGTATTAGTTGAGTTAAATCATAAAAAAACTATACTTAAAAAAAATAAAGCACCGTTGAACAAAGAGGAATAAAATAAATGCAACTGAACAATAATACACTTTTTGTGGTAAACTCTTTGGCGGTATGGCAGTTTAAGAAGTTAGTGTGCGTACTCAGACGGTTGAGGTTCCAGTCCGAATCTGATTAAAGACCATGGATGTTTCGGTTGAATTAAATATTTAAAAAAAGTTAAAATAAAACCTGAACACAAAAGCTCACAACAAATACGATTACTAACTTCAAACGCGTTTCAACGACAATGTAGCCATCCTCAGTGGTGCACGGGCTACCAGTAACTAAATTATAACTCTGCTATAACTATTACTATTGTAGTTGAAACGCGTTTGAAGTTAGTAAACGTATTTGTTGTGAGATTTTGTGTCCAGGTTTTATTTTATCTACTTACTTATTTTTAGTTACTTTCTCACATAGTAGCTCACTAGCAATGACTATATATCAGTTTCTGTGATTCTTACTAAACCTTTTTTTACTAAACATTTTTGAATCTTTATTCCAAAGTGACAGATGTTGCTAAAATTACAAAAAGTTTAAGACTTTAGGTTGCGTTCACAAAGAAAGCTGGTTGCAAGCGCTGGGAGCAAGCGAGTAGAAACAAGTAGGCCTATAACTTACAACCAGCTTTCTTTGTGAACGCACCCTTAGTCTTAGAGTAAGTAAAAATTAACCAGAAAAGTGAGAGTTTGACTCATGCGCCAAGGGTTCTGTACCACCAGCCATTCCGAGAGCTTTACCAAAATTAAGTAACGACAAGACATCAACACGTCATATATTTAATAACCCGAACTAACCATCCAACCAATAACGATAACCATGGTGGAAATCAACGGTATATAAGGCTCAGCATTGGCATTACCGTAGGCATACTCAGCATAAATGGTAAACATATTTTCATAACATTTCAGCTACAATGTTTCTGTAAAGTATCACAATGACTTAAAATCCATTGGTTTTCAAAATTTCAATTGCAATCCTTTAGGAAATGCAGGGGTAATGGGATTTTGAATAACATTTTCAGAAGTATCTTAAAAACCGTATATAAGTTACAACAATCTAAAAATAAATTTCCATATCTTTAAATAAATCCCTTTCAAACGATACAATTCTCGTCGGTATCATAAAATATTTGGTTTTTGGGATACCAAACATTAGTGGCTCGAAATTCATATTACATTTTGATTGGTTGAGTTCCGATTACTGGAAATGTGCTTTATAGGTATCTCAATTCCATTGGAATACTTTTATCATACAAGGTTTAAGTTTATGTTTTTAACCCTACAAATTATAAAGGCACACAGTAAAAGTTTATTTTCAGATAATACTGCTGTGCTACAGATGTGAAGCACCTCATAAGTAATGGAATATATTTGAAATAATGTAAACAACTTTGTAAACTTTCATGTGACGTGTACCACATACATACTAAAGTTTGTGCGAACGTTGAGTGTTTTATGACAATCTATACTAATATTATAAAGAGGTAAACTTTGTTTGTTTGTTTGAAGATATTTATTAATCTATTTTATCTATAATTTATTAAATTTATCTCATCTTTAGGGTTATTATTAATCCTAAACCTTTATTATAAAGAAAACGTAACATGATTATGTCTATAGAAGGTTCCAACGGGGTTAGCGTCTGGAGCAAGCAAGGGTTTGCCCAACTCCTATAAAAGCGAGTGTACGTACGTACGTGAGTACATGAGTAACAATATCTGATTTCCCCCATAATCTATAATACTTAAACAAAACCTGGTACTTACGTATTATACGGAGGCCACGATTTTTAGACGTTTTTTATTAGATATTATTTTTAGACGTTTTGAGATTAAAAAAAAAAATAATATAAGTTAGTAACATATATTACGTAAGTTGTTTTTTATTGCAACAAAAATGCAAGCATTAAAAAAATGGCATGAAAGGTACTATCCTATGGTCTTTAGTCACAGCACTCATCAGTAGTATTTGGTGTGCTACTACAAGCCATTGCCGACAACTTACTATCGAAACGCCAAACGATCGGCGCGCCGGCCCGAATACTGACGGGTGCTGTCACTAAAGACTATTAGGTTAGTTACCTTTCAGGCTATTTTTTTAAAGCTTGCATTTTTGTTGCAATAACCTAGCAACGTTTAAAATTAGTGGCCTACATATAAAAACCTAACGTAAATTATACTTTGGGGTTATGTTTACAACTTCAATCAATACAAGTCTTGAGAAGTTGATTTTCTTAAAATATGAGTTAAAGAACTAATGTAGGCTATAATACGTTATAAGATTTGCTTTGAAGTTATTAAATTATTATAAATAAAACCTTTTATTATCAATATATTATTCATGTAACGGTATGCAAGTTTAAAGAAGAAATACCCATTCGTTTATATTCGGAAACATTCGTACATCTTCCTATAACGTATAAACATATTCCATTATTAATTTCTTAATTATTATAATATTAATAATTTCTAAATGATTTGATCTATCAATATGAAGTTCGAAAGCAATTAAAAGTTCATATTTTTATCTTTATTTAGATATATAAAATTGAATATAAATAAATACAAAATTTTAACAAATAGCCTACAGTTTTATAATCCTTATAATTGTGCACATTTACCGAGTTAAAAATCCCCGTCTGCATAGGTAGGCCTAGATAAAGCCTGTTTATTTTAAATAGTTTTTTTTTTAAATTATGTGTTACTGATGTGTATCTAATTAATCTGCCTGTGATTTTTCTCGGGGGCTTACTAGTAGATTTATAATAAACATAATTAGCTAGCCTGAAGATGCTGTCTGTGGCAATGAAACTTGTAGCCACAAATAAATCAATCAACAAAAGACTAGATTCAACTCAAGGTATTTATTATATTATAAAATGTATGCTAATGCTATCAATCTATCAACTATGAATTAAATTATTTATGCCTAGTCTTTTTAAATGTGTGGCCTCAACTCTCTCTACCCTAAAGCCCGCTTCACACGTTGCAATTTGGTTGTACAACCAAATTGTACAGTCAGATTTTAGGTTGTATTTCTGTTTACACGCTACAATCAATTGTTACAATTGTGGTTGTACCAAGTGATTGATACAATTTGGTTGTAGATTGAATTTCTGTTCACATGCTACAATTTATTGCTCAAACTATTCTTAAAAAGGTAAAAAACTATAATTATTCCTTGGTAAACCTCAGTTGTGACTTGTGATCACTATGGAGGAGATGCTGTTGTGGTCGCTTTACGCAATTTGTTTGGTGAGACAAGCGAGAAAGGGACGACAGAAATCAAGGAGCAAGTGATGCCGGCCTTGGCCTCTTAATATACAGTATATTCCTTCCTGTATACTGTGCGTAATTTACTGATTTTCTTGGTAACAGCGATCTTATCAGCCGTAGGGTCAAACTCTTTGAACTTTTCAATTAATTCCGCGTATGCGAGATCTTTTTTGGACCTGTCACAATAATCTTTATTAGTCACTTGCCAAAGACAAGGGAAATTTCGATAAAGTTCTATAAATCCTACTAAGAATTCCCGAGAATCCGTCATGGTGCACCTCTTCAAACAAATGCAGTCTGATTGTGGGAAGGATCGTCACTGTTTTGAGTGTTTTGGTTGTACGGGAGATTGGAAGCCCGTTTACACGTTGCAACTTGTCCTTACAATCTCATCACATTGTACAATCGATTGCATGATTGATCAAAATTTTCACCAATCTTGCAATCTTCCAATCTTACAATTAATTGTAACAATCTCTCGTTTACACGTTGCAATCTGATTGTACAATTTGGTTGTACAACCCAGATTGTACAACCAAATTGCAACGTGTGAAGCGGGCTTAACACACCCCTACATCTGGCCATCCGTAAATATAGAGCCAGCTTTAACCTCTGATGAATGGACAATGAATATACCAGATAAATAAGAGATAAATAAAATATAAATCACCAACCATTGCAGAAGATATAATAAGTTTCCAGAAAAATAATAGACTAAAGCCCGAATTTTCCATAAGAAACAATAAGTTAGATTATTAGCTCAGACTAATTTGTCAATAGGTATTAACATAAGTAGTAGGCTACTTGTCAAATGATATGACTTCATTGGAAATACAATTTGATGTTTTTTAAGTGGAAATTCCCAGCAGTAAGTAGGCCTACCCAGGATGGTGAATGACGCAATCACACTGTGACTGTTTATATATATCCTTAGAATAATATTAGGACTAAAAGTCCTTCACTATTGTACATCTCTTTGGAATTTCTGAAATTATTCTTAAAAGGCCATATGAACTTAGTTTTTCACATCTCTTAAAATACAGGAGTGGGACAGTGGTTAAACACGCTCGACCAGTTTACTACAGTTGGAACTAAAAAACCATAACTTAGGTTCGAATTTAGTCACAAGTTATTGAATTTACTTGCGATATATAAAAAAAAGATTGCTCGTCTTAATTTATTCCGAGACTCTTCCTCATAAAGATAAGATCAAATATTTGAGACCTTGACTTTTAGTTGAACCGGAATCACGAGTCACACTAAAAATAAAAGGCGACCTTGAAAAAAATGGTTGGGAAACTATTTGGTCTTAAATTTGTTTGTGAGCAGTTACTATAAACAGCTTCTCTATAATATATTATGCGAATTAGGAGATCGGAGTGGATTTATGGGTTGCAACTATGAGACGGCGCCAAAAATTATAACGTTAGATAAATTCATATCTTCAAAAAATATGCATACCAACCACCAATGAAATAAACTTTTTTTAAATTACAGATAGAATTATTGTTGTATTTGGATGAAAAAAAACACAGATATACCAAAAAAATATAAAGGTTTTTTGTTTCTGCGACTACATTCGGCTTACAAAAAAAACTTAAGCCTATACTTTTTCTTGAAACATTCTCTAAAAAGTATCCTTCAATGGCACAACTGGGAATGAAAGAGCTGCTACGTTTAAAACAATTTTATAAAAAATTTTAGGCTGTATCATCCCTGTCACAAGATGTCGGCGATTTGTAAGAGAAGATTCTCCAAACGCAATTATACAATTAAAATTTCGCTCAACGTGACACAACAACGCTCCACCATTTTATCCTTCCCTTTTTTACAGAGAATGGCTACATTAATAAAACCTAAAACATGTTGTTGGTTGGAGAACACGTGAACTTGTTTTACGTATATATTTTTTTCTCTGCAGGTTTGAAATGGTGTAATTTGTTTTATTGTATATTGTTGTTGTTTGATAGTTAGAGTCTATTTATATTTATTAATTTGTTGTCTTTAATTTGTTAGTTTTCGAACTGTAAGAAAACTTTCCATCTTTCATTAATTTGTTCTAGGACTGATTGGTGTTTTTCAATATTATAAAAATTAAATTGTGTGTGTATTACGAGCAGACGAACCTTTGCAGTTTTTATTTAAAATACACCTACAAAACTACAAAAAATATAGAAAAGTTTAAAAACACAATGTAGGCTACTAGGCTACTAGACTACAGGCTACACATTCTCACCTGTACTATGAACACTTATAATATAATTTGTTAGTTTAGTAATAAAAGGATCATTTAAACAAAAACAATATAGGCAAAGTGAGATCTGATAAGCGTTCAAGTATTGTTACGTAGTTGTTTTAGATTTAAGAAAAGTATAATAGAGCTGAAGTATTTAATTTTTTTGTATAGGGCCCATCATATGTGGATTAAGGGCGGACCACCTTGATATATTTTGAAGTCGTGAAAGGAAAGTTTAATTTCTGTTATTTGTATTGGCCATTAGGACTACCTTTCGATATTGCTGATTCCTTCACTGTTTCACTGGAGACGGCCCATGAAGTGGTTCGTAAAAATCTTTAATGCAGTTTATGACGAGTTAAGTTACTCTTACAGAGCAAACTGCCTTAACAAAATCCTTCTACGTATAATACTAAGGTGGTTCCGTACAACATTATGCATGTTTTAGTTTATGTGCTTTTTTAATAAGAGGATTTAACCTCAGTAAAACCATAGATCATGAATAATAAAATAGATCATGCATGCATACGGCGGCTGTGTGGCGAAAAAAAGGTTGTCGGGAAAATATTGCATGATCGCGCCGCGGGGTAGCGCAAATTATTCAAGGCATTGGTGCTACATACCGCTTTCGTCGTTTCCCCCATAGATCGCGCCACTATCGTTGAATTTCCAGTGGATTGAAATAATGCATTGGATCGGAGTTCTATTAGGTTATCCAAATACAATGGTAAAACCCTATCAAATAATAAAACACACGACAATGCGGCAGTGTTATACAAACTTGAGCCTTTTAAGTTCTTAGTAACATTTTTTGAGTTATGATTACAAACATATATTCGGATAAGTGAGCTTTACAAGGTATGACAAATTTTTGGTGATACCTGTGTCCGTTCCTGACAGACAGACGGATAAACGAATGGTTATACAAAAGTCCAAAATTTACTTTCAGGGTATGGAACCATGAACAAAGTTAAAAACGTGAACCAGTATGTCCAAGTTTATCCACAGGGACCCAATATTGAAAAATGAAAAATAATTAACTGTTTACTTCAAATTAACATGAAACTATTTAAAAGTAATAGTCATACATTTCACTGTTATGTACTTACTCTTTCCAAAGCGCTTTCAGGGTAGAATTTACACATCCTTAGATAAGATAACAGGAACAGTTCATTGTCAAGTGGTACCATAAGATCTTCTTCTTCTAAACACACACAAAAAAATTTAATATTTCTGTTCGTGAGTATTCGGACATTTGCTATCATTAACAAGCTAAAATCAATACACGGCGTTTCGGAAATTTATATAAACTCCCATCAACAAGTGATTAAAACTACAGAAACATAAGTCTTTGAGAAAAAAAAACTATGATAGTAAAATGTAATTAAATACATACCAACAACCTTAAAGAATTAACGTTACTCATCTCAGAACTGAAAAGTCAAAACAAGCTAAAAAATACAGAAAATGAACGAAAATAACACAAATACGTGGTGACAGACCAAGGCAAAACACAGAATGGCGGATGCAGGGTAATGAGGAGTGGCTTACCAGTTAGGGGAGTGGCCTATTTTGTGTATTTCTTGGCTCGGGATCTAGACAACTCCACCCGGTAAAAGTTCAGCTTGTTTTAGACCTATGAAGTGGGGATTTTGTACTTTGTAGTCAGTTGAAACCGTTATTTGGTTCAAATTCAAGAAACGTCGTGCATTGATTTTAGCACATAAATGATAGTAAAATCCGAATAATCTGAAATAGCAGAACTAAATTTATTATCCATCAATACTAAATAATATCTTCAAACAAAGAATGTTAACATAATTTTTATGTAAAATGATATTTGTACAAGTATTTTACTTAATGGCCTGATCATTGCATGGGGATTCATCGCTAGTCAAACGCTAGTGTTTGGGAGCTATGACACACACACAGATAAACACGTTAAACTTATAACGCCCCTCTCGGCTGGCTCTTCGGTCAGTCTCAGTGCAACCGGTGAGGATTTCGAAAAGCTGCTCCTATATAGGAATACATAGGCTATCTTAAATCATTTTTTTTTTTTTAAATATTCCAAGTGTGTAAAAGAATATTTTCAATTTAAATATAAATTTACAATCACAATATAATACACCCATAATTATTGTTGTACCTTTAGGAACCCATTGTTCCAAAATTGCATTCTTGATATAAAAAAACGCTATGATTATGGCTTTAAATTTTTACTCGCTTTGACAAGCTTTCTTAAATCTTTTTGGATACTGTGTTTTGCCATTGTCTGTCTTTTGGTCTCAGGATGAGCATACTGGAAGATCCAAGTTTTTGTTACAAGCGATAACGTTTTGAAACAAGTTTAGTCAAGTTGCTCCAGCTTGTCAACACAACATTCCTCAGGTTCGGATCCAGGGGAGGGGCAAAGGGGGTAATTTCCCCCCCCCCCCCGAACTCCGAAAAAAAATGTTGCGTGTCTTGTTACATTCTGATTTCTACCGGAAAAACGCGAGATTAACGCATTGAAAAATCGATCGGGAAATCAATCGATTTCCAAGTTTGTTTCTTGCGTATTGAAGTTGAATTCAAATTAAGCACGAGTTTTATTTTTAATGGTTTGTCCAAATAAAAAATCCTTTTGTTAGTTCAGCATTTAACTAAACGTAATTATAAATTAAAACTATTCAAAAGTTAAAAATTAACAATGAATGATAGTAATAAATAAAATATTATATTGTAGGCCTACGCAGGTTTTAATTTGTGAATAAAATTGAAATCCGAAATAGATTTGTTGAATTTAACTAAAGTTAAAAGTATTGTATGGTGAACAAAAATATTGTTCTCACTCGCAATATGGTTATATGCCTAAGTGATAAGTTAAAATGTCACATCATCTGACTTCTATTTTATTTTTCTTACTCGTTTCGGGGCTTATGTCCCAAAATCAGAGCTTCACTCATTAGAGGTCGTCGCAAAAAGTAATATTGTTTCGTAAAAAGTGTAATATTTTTGAAATATTTGATACAAGTGAGAGTAAGATCTCAAGCAAACAATCAAAATTGTGCTGTACAAAGGCCGATGCCAAACCAAAGTTTTTAGACATCCGTAAATACAATAATAAAGAATTTAACAAATAAAACAATGTTGACAACCAAAATATTTCCATTCAAATTCAATGTTTTGCGTTTACATTTTTTATATTGTCCCGCCCCCCCCCCCCCCAAATACCAGTTATTTTGCCTACCTGGGAAATATTGCCCCCTCCCAGATGAGGTCCTGGATCCGCCACTGACATTCCTTACGGCTTGATTTGCTCTGATGTGACAACCCTTGGAACCATCTTTGCACAAACTTTTATGTTAAGATCTTCTCACAAAATTTTCTAAACAGTGTCTTTGTCAATGTTCACAGATTCAACTATCATTCTGACACGTCGGCGGTCTTTCCGAACAATCTGACTGTTAACTATATTTTCTTCGGTTCTTGAAGTGCGGTTCGGAAGGCATTCTCACGTCTTGATTAATCTTTTGTACCATTCAAATGCACGAGACAAACAGTCATTACCACAAGATATGGTAAGCGTTTGAAAACATTCTGTTGTTAAATTTAACAAAACATTTTAAACTGACATGTTGTGCTCCTTTTAAACTTTGTATTTTCTGGCACACTACAGAAAACACAACCGAACGACAATTCACAGTCAACTGTAAGTCAGCAAAAACTTTAGTGTTTCTGATTGTTATGCGAGTTTAGACACTTTCAAGGTCACAATAGTCTCGTTATTTTAATAAACATGACTCGTACAGGCCTACGCACATACAGATCTGACCTCCGAATTGTTCCTTCTTGTTGGAATTTCATAAGATTTTAGTAGGCTACGCATTGAAAGTAAAATTGATGCTGAAAGTGAATAACAAAGAAAACAACAGAATCAAATATATTTATTTCTGTTATCAAAACTAAGAATGTTAACCCATTTTGTAAAAGTAAACAGCGTAGAAAATTAATACTGTAGGCCTATATCTTAAGTTATTAGGTCATTCCTTCTTTATGCAATTTTATTTCATACACATTATTAAAAAGTATTTTTTTAAATTCGTTAAATTTATATATGGGCTACCCATCCTCCCAACAGAGAAAATTTCAAATTGTTGATGTTGTAAGTATTAAATCAAAATAATATTTAGGGCTACAAATATTATAATTTTCTGAAAACTGTGTCGAATGCATCGGACGTGGGGGCAAGCGCTGACTGCGTTAATAATTTATTGTAACATATAGAGTACGCACAACTAAAATACGTATCCAGTGTGCGCTTAGTTTAGTTTAATATTTTTAATAAAATAATTATTATTGATCTATGTTACGGTATTTATAAAGGTCGACCTAACAGTAAAGGTTTTTTTGCGCATAAGAGTTTACTACATTAACTTATATTGACACAAATAATCAAAGTTTACCTTTTTATTATATTTTTAAGTATATGCTGGATTCGGAAATAATACTCGACTGCAGCAAAAGCTTAATAGGGTTCCAGGATTAGTTTAGGAATTGCTCGCGTCATAATATCTTCGTGGAAAGGTTTACAGTCCACGAGACACGATAAATTTCCATTAAACCAACACGGCATAATGCTGGAAAGGACAAACCACAGGGTATTATTATTACGAGCTATAAGCATCGTTCCACCATGTAATTATATAATTAATTATAGATGGTTATTTCCTTTAAGTGCGGTTATTTTATGGTGACAGAGTCGAGCGTTTTCTAATTAATTATATTATGCAACAAGTAGCCGTCGCACTCATCTTGAGAATATGGTTAGCTTACGCCTTAGAACATTTAAAGCTGAACAGAAAATGACTATGAGTACGGTACTATGTAAATTTCTAAAGCCCAACTCACTGCAATATGTATGAAAGAAATAACCTTATGTAAGCCTAACTAATTCAAATGATATTGTAATGGAATCAAGTTAAGATGTTTTTACTATTACGCGGTCGGACCTGGTTTCACTTGTTAAAGTAACTAAAGATAAGTGGTTTTATATCTAGTAACTGTCACGTCGGTGCTGGTAATTTCCTCAATAAAAGTTATTAAGTTTAAGCTTGTACTCAGACTCGTTAATGTAAGAACGTATTTTGTACTTTTGTAACGTTTTTGATACCAAAGTCTCGATTTTAGTCAGTGTTACAGTAAAACCTCTCTAATCCGAACCTCTCATATCCGAAACCTCCGATATCCGGCGTAGTAAAAAATAATAAATATATCTATCAAAAATGAATATTTTCAACTAAATACTGCAGTAGCGAATGATGTTTTTGAGTTGGGCTGTAAAAAGTAAATCAAAGGAATTCCGTCGGGACTCCCATAAAAATCATAAATCATGGGTAACGTAAGTCCCAACAAGTTTTACCCGATTTCAAACAAATAAAATTATTACTTTAAAGTTTAAATACTTTTGTTACCGATGTATAAAATGTGTTATTTTTCTTCACAGTAGACACCCTAATTCTATAGACACGATAACAAACGAATCAATAAGTGTTTGACCTTGAGCCTACTCTAGACTTCTTGTGTACAAATAACAGCCTACGCATGAATAAAAATAAAACAAGAAACGTTTACTTAAGAAAGAAAACAATTGCCTAAAACATTTTACTGGGGAAAATGTCTACTTACATAAAATTAATAATGTTTTACATTTTCCCTACTGATAATTATTGTTAAATGCTGAATTGAGTTAAAATACAGAGAATGCGATTGCAAATACCGGAGATTACATTCACGGAGTCTATACGAGAACGGGCAGTTCTGACAACTGACTATTTCTTGGTATTGGTAATCGGTATCGAGTTTCGGCTATCGATTCTCGATACCGATACCAAAGCTAAAGTATCGGTGGTATCGAAAATCGGTATCGAGAATCGACCCATCCCTAATTTCAACCGATTTACCCATATTAAAAAAACCTCTCTCAAATCCGGATTTTTTGATATCCGGATCGCCCGGCGCCACATTGATCCGGATATAAGAGGTTTTACTGTATTTTGATGTATATTGTCTTTAGTGGTCGCGTAGTGTTTAAAGTTTGTTGTTTTATTCTGTTTTCTTCATTTCAATTACTAAATATATGTATTATTAAATTCAATTGTTCTTTTAATTATTTTAGTAGATAATGTATAATTTAGAACCAGCTGACCCGTGCGAAGCATTCGCATTCTAACTTACTTAAATCCCACTTAATTAAAGTGCACACCGTATATTTCGTATATTTATAAAAATAGCAATGTAGTGGCGTAACGGCAGCTCTCCAGCTGGGTATTGTTATCATCAGTGTTGCCTACGCCAGGAAAATATCCCTACAACTTACTTGATCCTACATCACTGTTACTTTTGGATTCTTTATTTCTTTTTTTCTTTTTTCCTATAATTGTTTTTTGTATATTTTTCCGGTAAAGCGGTTAAGGAAAGCTTTAAAATGATGCCTCATTAATGTAATTTGATGATGTATTAAGGAAGTTATGGTGTACCGACAAAAAATGTCCTTGAGAAATAATATTATATGTGATAACATCCACTACCGTAACTAATAACGTATTTTCTAGACCTATATATATATTCAATAACATTGACTTATTTATATAAACCTGCTAAACCAGGTGAATATAATATTAAATAATACAATTTATCTAAAACATGTATTTTTATAACTGACTAGTGGACCCAGCAATGCTTCGCTATTGCTTTAGTTTGTCAATGTAACTCTTCAAATTTGCTAAGTAATGTTGCTATGGTAATTAATGTAAACAAACATGACTTGTTGCTATGCTTTTTATACGAACAGCTGTTTTTGTGCCCCTGGTAAAATCAAAAGAAATCCTTTTTCCATAAGATTAACATTGAAACTTTGAAGTCCAGTGGGACACAGCCCTAATGTCCTAGGACTTCGGTAAATGGCCTAAAACCTTCCCAGGGTTAACCTGTGTTAGTAAACAAAATTTTAAAGCAATCGGATGGACGGTTTGGTAACGCATAAAGGACAAACAGAAGGCAGACAGACAGACATACATTGGATTTTATATGTATTTAGATAACAAATGCACCAGTTTTCATAAAGACCGCCAGTAATAGCAGATAATGGTATAAAAACATACCTAATGTCTAAATTGTTTAAAAAAAAAACCGATCGTAACTACTTAAGGCCATTTTACGCATACTGTAATAGTAATTGATTATTCCGATTGAGAGCAGTCAAAGTAGACCATAATAATTACAAAATAACTGTTTAAATTCTAGTTACTTTTCAATGGTGATAACTCCTATAACTGTTTCATAAAAATAACTGGTTAGCTCATTTCTATAAGGAACTCTGAGATGTTGTCAAATTGAAGCTTATTAAGATTTAATAAAAATATACATTTAAGTTTCCGTCTAATATTTTGTACAGACTGGCACACAGCATCTCTATAACCATCTTCAAAACAAAATGTTATACCAAAAATAATTAAACATAGGCTATGTTAAATTTTGATTTTTTTATCATTCAAATATTTATTTCGCAATTCTGAGATTAGATCCAGCCAGATAACTGGTATTATACAGTACTGTCCCGCAACTTCCTTAAAAATGTATAATGGAAAATCCAGTTTTAACTCAAACTCTAAAGAAAAATGGCAATAAAAACTTTTCGTCTTGTACATATTCTATAGTCTGGAGAGCTGATGATACATTTGCCAAGAGTAGTAATGCAATCGCAGCTGAAGAAAGTGTTTCTTTGTGCCATAGATACAAAATATAAAACACAGATATGTAGGCCTATATTAATAAGCAAAGTGTAACGCTTCTGAGTCAACAAAAACTTGCTGATTGCCAGATTGGCCTTACTACTAGACTGGAAATAGACGACTCCCTTCCCCATTCGTCTTTGCAGTTGTTTTAGTAACACTATATCGATAACAGCTTCTTCTTTGGACGTTTGCAATCTACTTTTACCAATCTAACAACAGCACTGAATATATGATACTGATGATCACCATTGCTTCTGAGAAAATATTATTTTCAAAAATGACGATTTGTTAAAAACTTTCAGAGGTAAGGGTATAAGCCTACAATGGTCCAAAAGTCATGCATCATTCGGAATTACGGCCGGTGGAAATACCATTTTGCAAAAGTTAGAGTTTGAAAACGTTCTAAATAGTTGTGTGTCAAAGAAACTCAGGAAAGTAAATTTGTAACTAATTCCATTGAAGAAACAACAGTGTTGTTTCTTCAATGCTAATACTCTACCACTTCAAGAGGACTGAACTAAAACTAATAACTAAACTTTGTTGTAACTATATTTTTTTCTTCTCGATATTTTAAATACTTGGCTACATTACCAATAGACTACCACTTGTGAGATTTATAGTTTTTATAGTTTAAGTTGATGAGTGAGCAAACAAAGTTTTTGGTAAAATCTTTTCTTGTAAGAAACTGTAAGAAAATTTTTTCTTCAGGCAAAAATCATAATTTACTTTACCAATGCAATGTTTATTTTACAGTTTGTTTATTTCAGAAAATTCAGTATTAAAATTATGTTATGATTTTGATGTTTTATGTTGACTAACTACAGTGACGGCTTTGTAAATAGGCTATAGACTACATACAACATAAAGTACATTAATTTTCTATTAACGTGTTGAATCAATGAGTTGTATTAGTGTTTTCCTTGCAAACATAAATATATGTTCGAAATAAATATATAAAGTATGGGTAAATACCATACGAATACTAAACTAGTACAAAATTAGTTGTATTTATAGTGTTTAACTCGCACATAAAAACACATCACACATATCCACACCAATCTGAGATTAGAAATGGGAAGGTAAACTAAATGGCGAAAGGGGCCGGAGTGCCTCAAAGGTGTCCGGCACTGGGTAGATCTTTTCTTTGACTGTACGGAGTACAAGTAGTAGGCTACATATTTTTGGAAGCAACCCTAAAGCTTATTACATTGGAATGTATTTACAAAATTAAGTCTGCTTCACCTCGCGGATGGAATGATAAAATGCATCACCTAATTCCTAGAAAATATACATCACCGTAGACCTAATAAATTAAATTTTTAAATTAACAATACTAACTGTTAACAAAAAACTATTTTCAAACTTATAAACTTTACTTATTCATTATGTAGATTAAACACGATATTTTTTTATAAACATGATGTATAGTAAGCTACGTAGCTGCACAGTATTTTTTATTTCTCATAACTTCCTACCAATATCTTCTGGCAGCGTAATGGTAGACGATCCAGGCAAATATGTTTGCAATACTTTAATCTATAAACAGGAAGTAACAATATCGCTGTTTGTTTGAAACATGAAACCTCAACTGAACAATAACACAATGACAAAGATGGAGATAGTGGTAGCCTCGCCCCAGGCCATGCAAGTAGTAGGCTATTAGTTCAACAACCTAGGCCTGAACTATAACTAGACGTAACAGCGCCTATCTGTCTCAAAGGTAGACATTGTGCTGACGTTTTCGGATTGTCGTGGGAATAAATGTTTATCGCAAAATGTCATTAGCGGTTTAAGATTATATCAAGATAGTGTAAAATCCTGCTCTGTTAGGTAGATCAGTTAATAATAAATACCGAGTGTCCCACGAAGAGGTCCCTATTTTTGAATTAATATATTAGATGCACCGAACACTCTACAAACCTGAAACTTAACAGTCCTAACATACACATATGTAAAAGAAATACACCTGAGTATCAGTTAATTCTGACACATTAGGACAAAATGGCGGGATATCAAAGAAATAGTTTTTTTCGTTAAAATAGTTTTATTTGCTTAAGTGTTACAACATAATTATTGAATTTTAACGATGTTACTAAGCACTAAACAACGTTAGGGAATTAAAGATATAAGTAACTCATAAATAAATTAAATCTATTTGATCCATAAACCTTATTCAAACTGATGTCCATCGATCGCAATGCACTGATGACAACGAAATAGAAAACAGTCATACGCTTTGCTGAACAACTTTTGAGGTATCAACAACAGTTCCTCTTCGATCAACCTCATTATTTCATCGTCTGTCGCAATGTTATGACAATAAACCTTCTCCTTCAAAAACCCCACAGAAAAAAGTCACAAACAGTCAAGTCTGGAGACCTTGGGGGCCAGTCCATGAAGCTGCTGCCACAACCTATCCAACGGTTAGGAAGATTTTGGTTCAAAACTGCTTTGGCCACATTAGTATAATGCGGAGGAGCTCCATCCTGTTGGAAAAAAACGTCTTTCATCTCAGGCTGAGAAAGATGAGGAACTATGTGATTGCTTAAAACTGATGCATACCTTTCTCCAGTCATTGTTTGTCGGGATATGTCATACGACAAAACACCATCCTTGGTAACAGCAGCCCAAACTGTTATACCTGTTGATTTTAATTTCTCTTCTTGTAAGATATGTGGATTTTTTGTGTTATAGTAATGACAATTATGTTTTTTTTGGCATACCTTTGGACAGATGACTTCGGTATCCCTGTAGCAGATTCCACCTTTCTTACTGAATTAAGCGTATTTGGAGATTCCATGAAAGCAGCACATACGATTTCTTCATTTTCTATGTTGGAGGATCTATGGTATTTTTTTTTTATTGACCCCGTTTCTAGTAGGATAGTCTTCCACTTACGAATAGATTTCCTTGACGATGGAACTACACCTGGGTACCTTTCCCTAAAACACCTTATTGCTTCCTAATCATTTTCAAAGGCAATAGCCCAGGAACAACATTTCACTTTTTGCTCAGTTGAAAACGGCATGGTACATAAGACAATTTACAATGCAACTTAATAACAAATGCCAATGTTTATTACCAAATATGTTCATTGTTGTGGATACACGGAGTCAGCTGATAGATTTAAAATAGTCTAAACAGCTTTAGCTGTTCCTATTCTAAATAAAAGTAGGTTTACCCTTACAATACGATTGCTGATTTTGTTGTTTTTTTGTTTTTCCGCCATTTTGTTTGGATCAGTCAGAATTAACTGATACTCAGGGGTATTTCTTTTACATATGTGTTAGTCACGACTGTAGAATTTCAAGTCTGTATCGCGCTCTATACGTCTGTCATATCAATTCAAAAATAGGGACCTCTTCGTGGGACATCCGGTACATAGGGCCTACAGCCTATTGGTGCTTTTTACTTCAAATACAGGTCTCATATGGCGTTGTTACAAAAATGGTTATTGCAAGGGTGTAGGCGGTATTTTGATTAAAGCTCAGTGTCGTTTTAATTTCCGGAAAGGGTTAAAATTCTCAAAAAAGTATTTACTTGCTTACAACCCTTGACACACGTGGTAGCGCAGTAAGTTAATATATTACGAAAATGGGGATGTTTTTTTGTTATAGAAAATACAATATTTATGAAAAAGTAGAATAATAAACTATTAGAACAATAGGAGTTTTCATAAAAAAGAAAACACGTTTAAGTCAAAACAAACTATCCAGTGTTGCCAAATTGAAAGTTATATTACATTGTGAGTATATGACTCACAATCAGTCCTAACCGTTAATCTTGGCCTTACTGCAATTCGACATGGCAGCTGACTGTCTGAGTAAATTATATTTCCTTCGAGTTCATTTGTGTTTAATCCTCCTAAATAACCTAAGTATAAGTTGTATAAGTTTTTGAAATATTCCAGAAAATAAATAACATTACCTCCTCGTATTTAAATAATTTGTGGAAAAATTCTAAATAAAATGTATATTGTCCTAATTTGTTATTCCGGAACACGTCCAACCTGACTTTTATAAATTACTATAATCGTCCCAAAACCTAAAACAGTATTCACCTTTTTGTAGCAACCGTCTGTTAATTACAATAGCCGTGAACGAGAGTGGCCGAAACGTTAGGCGTTAGTACAGCCTACTAGAGTTGCGACCAAGGTTGATAGGCGACCCCCAAACAACGAACACAGAAAAATAATTTTTATGTGTTCGCTGCACCCAATACAAGTTGTAGCTACCTGCTCTTACCCTGCTCCCCTTCTCATATTAATTAGTCTAACTGGACTTAAAGTAAACACGTTTAAAACAAAAGTAATAATAAAACTCTACGGAACCCTACTTTGGTAAGTTATTTAATTGGATTTTATTGAAGCATAAAAGCAGTTACGAAATATCATCGTCTGAAAATCAATTTTGCGTCAATACTAATTGTCTACACGTGCAAAACCCACGGTCTTCGTCTGAATTGGAACTGTAAATTCAAGCTTTGTTTGGCTTTCTTCCTGTACTTTTGGTTAAACACCTTCTTATCCTTATTTTCAACATGCAATTTTAAGAAGACTGAAGAAAATTACGAAAAATTCTCACACGATATGTATAAATAAATATCAAAACATGTGCTAAGGAAACAGAAACATGCTCGAGCATTCACATATAAAGTAGGTCGGGTCAAGTAGTCTGGATTCCAGGTCATCGCAAATCATAGCAAGTTGAACTGTTCAAATTAACTTTCATTTATTCTTTTCAAACAAACATGCAAGGCAGGAAGGTCTTTAATTAGCATATTAAGCAATAAGTCCATTAGAAACTGAACTCTATGATGAACTTAAGTACCCTTAACACAGGAAATAAACTAAATATATAAAGGGATGAATCAAAGGTAGTCATTTTTGGCGATCGAATTCGTTTTAGGACGCAATAATTACATTACTAAATAAATGTAGTCTATCCATGCAGACTGCACGTAGCTTACAGTTAAAATTTAAAAAGAAACTAAAACATAAATTGAACTAAATTTATTAAAACTACACAAATAAAAATATGTCCTATTGCGTGCAGAATACGCACAGCCGTTTTAAATTTACCAAAATTAATGTCGTACTTACTCCAAAACATAAATTACAATTTCCAAAAACACTATCTAAACGAATTTTAATTACAAGTTGCAACCACAAGGTGTAGGCGACACTGTTTTCGCATTCTAGAAACTGTTTCAACTTGAACTTCGTTTAAACTGGACAAGTAGGTTTGCAGTTAAATATTTACAAAGATTAGCATAAATGATCGATTTACATCTTAGCCTATTATAGAAAATAAATAAAAGTGATAAAATGTCCTACGTAAAATGAATAAAGAATAATTGAAATAATTACATTTCTGGTGGCAGTTAAATACAATGTTAATATGGTATATCGCATATTAATTGCCGCTGATGTTGGACTATTTATGTTCCTATAGTAATATTAAAATGGTTGTTGTAAGAAAACCACAATAGACATTGATGTGGATGATTTTACCAGCCCTGTTACTAACAATGTATTATTATTATGTATCTTAATCTGTTTAGCCAGTGAGGACAAAAAAGCCAAAACAGAAGTTCTTTTTTTGTTTGATCACTTGATTAGTTAATAAGATCTCGTGTATTAAACAAATAGAAAGCAACTTGTCGTCTGGCTACTATTTTCATATCTCCCATTTGCTTGTTTGTGTTTAAAGTGTTTATGCCAGTGAGACTAATGAAGACAATGGATCAGCGTAATGAACATAGCATGAATGCCAGGAACTAGGTTCCTTTCCCGCAACTTTTTTAAAGGTACCAATTTTAGCAAACTAATCACCACGGTAACCACTGCGCCGCTCACTTTCAACATACTTGCGAAATCCGACTTGTGCTTCACAAAATCTCTTAAAAATTTGGTAAGCAGATACTCGCTAAGAAAGGTTTTTATAATTCTATGGACTAGCCAAGGAATTAGGAAATCGCCAAACCAACACCAAAATTAATCAACTTTATTTCTTCCAAAACAAAACTTCTACAAACTCGAAATTCGGTAAGAGCCTCTTTGATTTCAGGTTCTAGTGTAGGTAAAAGATGTTGACATTAATCTACGTAACCAACAACTAAAAACCTAGACAAATAAACAGTAGCGAACCATGGTTAATCAGTTAGTAAAATTGTGTATTGTATACTCGTTGAGCTATTCTCTACCGACATTTCCTGCGATAAAGTTAAAACGATCATTGTAAGAAAACCTTACAAGATGGATATATTTGTCATGGACTGTTATGCATCGATAAAACACTTTTTCAATTACTGATTAACTCCATTTTGAAAAGTCAAACAAAATATATCCCTTGTTACACCTGGCGGTAAAATACATCAATAAAACGTTCATCAAAATGGAATGAGTAATTTTTTAGTTAAATTGTAGCCTAATAAATAAAAAAATACTTACATTTGCTCTTTATGTTATTGGCTACTAAAATTTAATGATACAAACAAAACAGGTTTACATTTAACACCTGTTCCAGTATTTATTGATTCGTCAACAGTAATAGTGAGTCATGTTTTGTTATGTAAATTGACTATACTATAATGTAACTTTAATAGCTTCGGTGATAAGATTGGATTTGCAATAAAAGTCACTCTGTCTCGTAAAACAGCTGATTGTCAGTGATGATGTGACAGAAATCATGTTAGGCTACTTAGTTTTACGTCAGTTTTACGATTTTAAGACCGGAACTGACAAAACAGTTTGCGTTGATTGCAACAGACTGGGAGAATGAAGGTGATTTGTATTGATGTTTTATTATATATGTAATTGTTTAGCCAAATTTTTAAAACGCGCGGTGATAACATATTTTTCGGACTTTAATGTTTAGCTCATCAATACAAATTTCATCAGAATAAGATAATCATTTTTGAATTAAATCCATCTTCAATGTTGTATTTTTTTAAAGGTGTAAACAACGTTTTTCTGTATTATATAAACGTGTTTGGTCTTCACCCAGATTCGAACTGGGTACCTTAACTTGTCGCATACAAACAAACATTCACAGTTTGAGTACTATTTTAGGATAGTGCTGGCATTGAAGATAAATCAACACATTAAGTTGAGACTGTGGCAGCATACAGTTTTTATCTACTAAGGATTTCTTACAAAAAAATGATTTCATATTATTACAGGAATGTCTGAAGAGTGAGCCAAGAAAGCTGGCGTTAGGACTTCGGCGTGCTTAAAGACATGTTCGCAAAAATAAAAGATTGCATTTGTGAGATCAAAACGGTAGTTAAACGTCAAGTAAATTTCTTTTGCTGTTTATTCATTTTGTTTTAAGTATTTAAAGTAATTTGGTTGTGTTTGTAAAGGTTGTGCTTTCTTCCTTTTATTCATGTCCAATTTTAAAATTTTCCTTCCTTTTTTCCTCCGTGGGACGAAGCCTGTTATGACTACTAGTTGAAATCATTGCTTCTGAGGACAGATCGGCGAACGGTCGCGGAAGTCGAAGATCATGAAGGCGATGAAAAGACTTTCTATCTCAGCATTCCTTTATAACTACATACTGACATAGAGAGTAGCATAGCATTAAACAGGTTGTGTGAGACGTTCGACCTTATTATAAACATGACCAAGTCTCCAAGCCTCATGACGTAATATGTAGTAACCATAAAGGTGTGACTGAACTGCGGTAAAGTTGTAGCAAGGCTTAAAGTTCATTCATGACATTAGCAGCGACAATATGTTAAGCTTGTACTAGCGCAGAGCCCATGCCATGCTAGAAAGTTTTACTCAAAAATCTGTAAGTTAACCGACAACACTATCAGCAGCACCGCAGTATTCTAAAACAAGAATTGTTGCCAACAAATCAGCAGTAAGAAAGAGAGAAGAGGGTGTTCATTCTTTATGAAGTAGCCTACGTGTCAATACTAAACGGTTTGTATTGACTTAAACGCTCAACACTTTTATTTTTCAAGTTATATTATTAGAATACCTTTAATCTATGGTATTACGTTACATATACATCGACACCTGATGGAATCTTAAGGGTGTGCAAAACCACGACGAAACAGTGACGTACAGCTATCTGCAGTTTTACGGAAGTCTTTGAAGACAAACTGTTATATCTCGTTTGAATTTGTTTACGAACATTTCAAATATAATTCGTAGAGGACAAAAATAGTAATTCATACATTTTTCTTAAAGATATTTTTATAAACAAAACGAAAATATGATTTCAGTCGAATTATTTGATAAAATGTAAATATCGGGACGAATATTTTTTTATCCACTATAGAGTAGAATAGACGCACTCGGTAGTACACATAGATATAGTAGATTTATAGACTAGGTAGAATAGGTAGACTGCTTAGAATATAATGTAGAATAGATAGATTATACATAATAGTCAGAGTAGACAGAATAGATATAATAGCTGCAACAGATAGAATAGACAGAAAAGGTAAAATAATTCAAATAGAATAGCTGCACTGGATAGAGTAGGAAGGATATATAGAATAGATAGATACAATAAATAGAATACATAAAATAGACTCGATAGAATAAGTATATATAATAGAATGGATAGAATAAGCAATACAATTTCATAAATCGATACTGAACGCAATCATACATTTTAAAATAATGTTAAGAAAGCAACCGCAAGACGCAGTTGCAGAGGCGCTATTTTTCTTTCAGAATGTTATGTCTTGCCCAATCATAATTGTCTAAGATAATAAATGAATCAATTTTACATACACTGTATATATATAATGAGTACAATTAAAAAAACTAAAGATGAAAAATTAACTGTTGTGTGTATTAGGTGAAAATACAAAATCATACATCGATATTCCAGTCGAGGGTTTACTGTACTAATGCAATAGCATACTATGTATAGTTGTTTCAAAACGTAGAGAGACACCCCCTCAGGTAGAACGGACCTTCCTATATTAAAGACCACTAAAGAATACCGTTGCGTGGCGGCCAATAGGATGGGCGCGCAGCGTTGCCCTATCTACTAGTCTCGAACACTACTGCCTACTGGTATGGTATTTACCGCTCGAGGCTTGAGCGCACAGTTTAAAGAATTAGAAATGCGTTGAGTCAGCGTTGACAACGTCGCACTAAAGCGATTGGCGCGTTTAAGGTCTCGGTGTACACAAGCCCGTCCCTCAACGGAATTCTTTTGTGGTCTTTACTGTAATCACCTATTGACAAACAATGCTTTTGTTAGAAGCGGCCACCCTGAACTGCCGGCATCCACCTGCTATTCCAATTCCTAGAACACATCTAACAAATATAAAACAATGATTGCCACATCATTGAAGGTTTAATTTCAATCAGGTAAGTAGTTTTGTTGTTAAAAAATCAACTGAACTATTAAGTACAGCCTGTTTTACAAAATAAGTAAACAGTTATAATCTTACATACTTAATAAGAAGCAAATTATAATTATTACTCAGCTACCGTCTCTTTCACTCTCTAAGAATAAAATGTTATTTGAAAGAAACCCGAATTCAATGAACATATTTATTTATGTTGTAGCGGACTTTTTTAACTAAAATTTCCTCCACTGTTATAGTTTATCTTAACGGTTTAGCTATCGAAATCACCCAACAAATAATATAGAACACAAAATTAAAGTGGTTGATTAATCACTTTGTTCAGTCGTTATTCATAATAGCTAATTATTCTGTTTCGAAGATATTGTAAGGGCAATAATGTCTTACAGTGAAAGCACTCAACTAGAGAGAGTGTTAAGGTTTTTATCATAATGTTTATTTATTTACACTGAGAAATTACGTAAATTATGTTGCTAGGGAATTGAGTTTGCCTTTTAACAGCGACCAAATATTCTAAGTACTGTGCGTCCGGACTTTAGTTGGCAGTACGGGAAAGGCTATGCTAAAGCATTTCATATGAAGTTTCCGTACTACTACCCGCACTGCTGACATCGGCCGCTCTATGAATTCACTGAATGTTTAGATGATGACGTAATTTTGTAAATGGTATCAAATCAAAGCTAATAAAACTGTCTTTCCTCATGAGACGCCAAGAAATGTATATATATTTGTTATATATTTTTTATAGGATTGTATAACTGAAACGCAACTGAGAAGGACATAATAAATGTAGTAAGCGTAGTTTGTTTTAAATTTTCGGCCTGGCAACTTTTCAAGCGGGAAAGTTGTACAAAAATAGATAAATTTAATTTTTGTTATTTGACTTTTTTACTTGGGCTGCTTAGTTAAGGCAGTAGGAGCGGCAGAAGTCAAGAGTTATCATTGTGTAATTGTAAGTGGCGCGGTGCCATCGCAGTGTTTCTGCTTGCCTTTATATAAATTTAAACACAATGTTTAACATGTTTTATCCTGTTTATACTAATGTATCAATACCTATATGTAATGTGGTTTCACAACAAACACACCCTAAACCAACCGAGAACAAACTAACACTGAACAATCAAATGGGTTAGAAAAGGAATCTAGTCCTTATCACTGTTTACAGAAATCCCCGGAGCATTGGGTTATTTCTGTTGTCACAACACTTATCTGCGCCAAAACAGTTCCTTCATAACAAAAATATTATTTGTAGTCTTTGGTTTCTTTGTTTGTTTATGGTTACTGCAAAATAATCTTATAGCATACTGTAGACTACATTCCTTTTTTTGTATTTATTGCACAGCCATAATTGTATTTTATCGATATTTATTACTTCTTAAATCTACTGTTACCGGTATACAATATACTACTTTTCACAATACTGAATTTAAGTTGAAGACTATGTGGTGACTATAACTTGTGATCATCCTTTTTAATGAATCTGTGAGCAACGATATAGCATTTGTCGAATGCAGCCGCGTCGCGGCGAGTCACAGTCCGCATGTCGTCAGGACGGGTAGTAACTCCGCAACCGTCCATATGGCCTGTAATGCCAACTAAAGCCCGGACGCACAGTAGGCTGGTGATCAATAACGTGTATTGGTAAAGCCCTTGCTTGGCAGTTTGGTATTGATGATTTTTTGTGTTTTAACGGTGCCACTTCTAATAGAGTTCACGAGAACAGCTGTTATTTAGCTGTTGTTGAGGCGATTATTAGATAGCTGGCGGGCCGCCGACTGTTTGGTTAGGGCATAGAATAGTTAGTATCACGAACAATAAAGTCCCTTGACCTTGGCAATAGTAGCTACCCTTATAATAATAGTTTAAATATACATATAATTCGTTTTTAAAACCAGAACAGAACCACTTATTGATTTGAGCTTTAACCTTGGGTTAGGAATACAAATTATATATTATGCTCATTGTTAGTACAAGGCGTTTTATCCAGGTGTTTGTTGCCAGATGTCTAATATCGACAGTTAGAAAACAAATTAACTTAATAAAGAAGAATTCTATTTGTATTTGAACGGGCGAGATTAGCAACGAATCTATAAATGAGACATGCTGGCAGTATAGATGGTTTTTGGTAAACGAGTTTAATTATAGGCCTAATGAGACTGTGGTTAGGGTAAGAACTGATATCATGTCAGTTTCAGAAAAACTATTTCTTATTTTATAAATATTGTGGGTTTGTTTGAAAATTTGGTTTTAACATTTTTGTTTTAGAAAATTTGTGTTATGGGTTTTAACAGTAGGCCTATAATATTAATGACTATGTTTCACCTTCTCTTAATTTGTAGTTTAAAAATGATATGATTTTTTTTGCCAGGGTTATTACAGAAGCATTTTATTTTAGTTTAGAGAAAGAAAATTAATTCACGCATTTGAGGATAGTCGTTTTGTTCAAGAGTGTTTATTTTATTTTTGTCTTGTTTGTAAGTTAATATAAATAATTAGGGTAGGTTAAGTTATAGTTAAAGTCTTGTTTCTTGTATCATTAACACAAGCATATGTAATTCTTATTAAATTTTCAGAAAATATTGAATATTAGTTGTGTTTTCTCCATGGTTAATACGTCATAGTCATGCCTTAATCCTTTTCTAAATTTGTGAAGTTTTAGCAATCATGTTTACATTTTTTAGTTATGTTTTAGTGCGTAAATGTGAGTTTAACCAGATGTGTGATCATAATAATTATTACTTAATTAAGAGCGCCAACCCAGCATATGGTCTATATACTATTGCTGTTGAGTGTGTATTCAAATAATTTAAATTTAATCCTTGTTAATTTTTTTCTTAAAGCAATAATTATTATTATTTTATTCATAAAAGCTAGGACAATTTAGCTAAATAGTAGTTTTTGAACAAAAATAAGTTACTTTAACTGGACATTAATCACATTAGCTAGTATGTATGAGTTGGTGAAAGTGATACATTGTGTGTGATAATTATTAGCCTACTTTAGCAAAATCTATATTAGACGTAATACCTAGATAAAGTGATAAAACAGTCTCAATAGCACGTTGACTAAGTTTGAACAAATATTACGTATAGTAGCTAAAGTGAAAATTAATATAGCCTTATTGATCATTTTAACTAAATTTGTAGATTTTATACAAACTGACTAAGATATTATTCATAGGCCTATATGTTGGATTAACTACTTTGACTGTCACATAATTACGTTTGAATAGTTGTACGAAAAAGTAGGATAATAATTACATTAAATAAATAAATTTACAATGTGTTTCGTACATAGAAATTTTAAATAGATCTATATATTGAGAATTGCTTATTCGGATTTTCCGTTATTGCTAATCCGTCAGTGTTTGTTGTAGTGTGCACAACTTTCAAAGGTAAGGTTATCATATTGTTGCTAATTGACCTAGAGACCACTCTAAGGTCAACATCTATAGGATCTTTGTAAATGCAGTGAAACCTTTTCGACAAATACAGTCATCAGTTTAACCATAAAATACTGCAATCGGTAAGTCACGAAGGCTAGTATGTAAATTCGGATACTTCTGTCAATGCTTGTGAATGCTATAAAAACTGACGCTCCTAGTTCTGAGCATACATTTAAACACGGTTTTATTTACTCAGTAAATATTATGTTTCATCTCGTGTTGTGGCATAAAAGTGTAAACTGATTTAAGTTCTCGGAAGATCCCAAACTCGCAGCTACTTTCAAGCGATATGTAGCTTCAGTCATGAGTGGGAGTGCTATGCTAACAGATAACTTGAAGCGTAGTTTGTATCTACAGCATTACAGGTTCGGGAATTGAGGTTTTCGGCATTATATTCGGACAAAAAACACCCCGAACTGTATGATACTATTTGTACGTGGTCATTTCAGAATTCAACAATAATTTGTGGAATTCTGAAGTTCTCTAGAAAATATCTTAATCACTAAAACCTACGAAAGTTCTGGAGAGTCTATCAGTTTGGCAGATCCATCAACGCAGTCAGCGATATCTGAAGCACCACCTCTTTCAAGTTCTCATTTTGGAGCAACCATTTCACACTGTCTCAGAACTCATTTCTGCCAGGAACACAAAGAAAGGCACAGCAAGCTCAGCTTATTAGCCTGACGGACTGGCCACGAAATAGTATTTTTGAAATATTAGTACTCTTGATGTACTTGCATAATGAAAAATAAAATACAATCAAAAAACGATTCAAATGAGTTGTACTTTTATAATTCAAGTTAGACATAGTAGCTTAAGCCAACACAATAATCATAGACACTAGAACTGCCAGGAAGGTTTGGATGGTTTATATTACCACACCAATACTGCCTGTGATTCGGTAAACTGTAATTAATTATTTTGAGAAGTGCTTGTAGATTTTTATTTCACTGACTAGCCATCCCGAACGAAGTTTAGTTAAAGTAGATCAAAGCGTTAGACGATTTGTAATTAATTACAGGTGAAATCAGACAACGCTTCTAGGCATGAAAGAATATATAACGTTCCACAAGGTGAACCACAAAAAGCAAGGAGGCGGAGATGGCATTTTCCGTTGTCTACTTTCTCCAGCAAGGCTGTGGGTTTGTCCATCTTTAGGAACATTTTATAAAGTAGATCATTTCGTCTTGGTCGCTATTGATGTCTCATACACTATACTATAGAGCAGTGCGAAAATTTAATTGTCTTATCAGTAGTATTTGAAATTTAAAAAATTCCATTTGGAATTTAAAAAATGGCTGCTCTTATCCAATATTTTTTACGTAACCCTTATTTTATGGCAAATTTGAGGTAGTTATTCACAGAAACTATTTATTTTAATTTCAGTTGGCATTGTTTTTTACACTTTCTAGGCTATGTCTAAATTAATATTTAACTTAGAATAATGGTAGGAAGTAGTCCACTACCAGAAAACACAATTATTTTAATTTTTCATCAGTCAGTTATTTCAACACATCAGAGCCGTTTTCGAGTGCTTACAAACCGTTCTCGTTTCTTAGAATAACATTTATGTTCCATTTTGCAGTTTAACGATATCATGAGATATTTCTAATTTTCATGTGAAAATATGTCTGGAATAAATTTACATCATTGTGTGCGGAACAAAAGTGCGATAGTTTGTAAATAAAATAACATATAAGGCAGATAAACAATCAAAACAAGATCACCTTGAGGTGTGATTGACCTATTCGCCTTGAAATGCTAAGAACATATCTTTATCGCCTTCATGTCACGTGACAGCAGTCCACTGCCTTACGAATATTCTGCGCGATTTGTTCTAAATGTGGAATATAAATCGAATGACTTATACAAAGTGTATTTGTGGGACTGTCTCAGGCATGGAAAGTAAACAAAAATAAGTTCCTATCCCATCATGTCTGGCTGAACATAATAAATGTTTAAGTCTGGTCGAACATGCCTTTTAAATTAAAATATATTATTTAATATTTCGTATTTTTACGCTTCAGACGTTAAATTTAAGTTACTAAAGTAGCTAAATAAAATACATGCCTCTATGGATGAGGGCCGGTTAAGGATTTTTTCTTCCACATGCGAGGTCTGGATTTGGTGTCCCTTCATTAAAAAACCAATATATTTATATATTGGCCCCATTTTGGTATTTTTATTAAAATACCACCTTTTTACTGTCTCACTATATTATAGTAGTCTATAGGGAAAGTATACTGTTCGCAAAAAAAAAAAAATCGATGTTGATATTTTTGTGGAAATATCCGTTTTGGGACCCCCCGAGTTCAAAAAAGTGTTTTTACAAAATGTCTGTCTGTATGTATACAAAGCTAGAGAGAAAACTATTCTATCGATTTCGAACAAACCAATTAGGCCCGTATAGATGCACGAAAAATGGTTTTGAAAATTTTTGAAAAATAACCCCCTTTGTGGCCAAAAACCCCAAAAAAAAATCAGTTATTATTTTTTTATAAAAAAACGGCTCTAACGATTTTGATAAAATTTGGCTTATTTTAGCCCTTGAGGCACTCCACCTTAATATTGATAAACATAAAAATAAAATAAATTCACCTAGTTTTGTTCCCTGTGCTTTTCTGAACAATTTGATATATAATAAGTATAGATAATATGCTTATAATTAGTTTCTTTTATCTAAAAACGAAACGCGTACATGTATATTCCCCCAAATAACTGAGAATTTTTCTAGCCCGTTTTCCGAAAGTTTTGTTTCTCACGTTTTTATTTACTGTGGCAGACATAACTCAAGTTGTATTTGAGATAGCCTCATATTTTTTTATTTTGAAGAGGAAATTTCATTGTACAACCTGTAGTATGGATATACATTAGTTCCTATAATAAAGATTTTAAGAAATGATTTAAAAAAAATTTTATTAAATTTTTTTATAAAAAAATTAAAAAACATATTTTTTACAGACATATTTTATATAATTTAATAATCATAATACAGGTTGTAGAATGGAATGCCCTCTTCAAAATAAAAAAATAAAAATGATACTATCTCAAATACAACTTGAGTTATGTCTACCACAGTGAAGCCTAGTTAAAGCCGTAAAAATTAACCCCCCCACCGGGGGGGAGGGGGTGGGGGCCAAAACTATATATGCAAGGCGTTTCGCGCCCGGCGACAGTCGCCCGGCGTTCCTAGTTCTATTGAATCAAATGGGAGTATTTATGCACAACGCCTAACATTTTTGTCGTCGGAAAGTCGCCGGGCGTTCCTATATACCGGCGACAGATATTTAAAACGCTGCTTCCGAGATTGTCGCTCGTAGGCTCTAAATACATTGAGTCAAATGGTGACATTTATGCAGGGCGTTCGGCGTTCGGCGTTCGGCGTCTGGCGACAAAGCAGTGGACAGGTCTTTGCTCTTCTTGGAATTTAAGGGGTGGGCCAGGGGTGGGGAAGGTTCTATTATTTTACCTGAAACCTGACAATGAGTTAACCTGATAATTATTGTTATATTATTATTTAAATAATTAATCAAATAAAATTATTCTGATAAGGTGAAATGAGTTCTTAAATGGAATATCTTATTAATTGAAAAGTAATATCAAATCACAACTGTCAGAATCAATGTTTACAAATTATATAGCAACAAACATTGTACAGTTCATAAATATATTTTCATAAGTATAATGAAATAATGAAAACCTTTGAAAAAGCTGTATTTATTTATGCTTTTGTTTATAAAGTTGATTTTCTCTTTAGCTAAACACATCTTCAACAGTTAACATAAAAATCTTTTCATCACTCCGTACCGAAAGTAGCTACTTTCGATGTCAGCTGGTAGCAACGAAAACGATCGTTTCCCAAGCTCTAATTTAGAGCAAGGGAAAAACGATCAGCTGATTTTCCCTTGCTCTAAATTTGTTTTCCCTTGCTCTCAATTAGTTTTCCATTTGCCCGCTACGCGCTCTGACGTCGCTTTGCCGTTTATTCTTACAATTTATATCAGCTGTTCTTATTGTTCAACAATGTAAACCGAAAACAGGAATAGGTATAAATGAGTTTTGCTGTGTTGTTATTATAGCGCATGTTTAAAATCTCTCGAAATATGTCTAATATTTTTAACGTCGTGATGAAAAGTACCGTTCATAACTTGTACCGAAAGTGATTTTCCGGCACTTGCTCCAATTATTCCCGTACTCGGCTTCGCCTCGTACGTGAAACTTGGGCGCGCACCGGAAAGTGCCACTTTCGGTACTAGTAATGAAATATACTATTGATTTTACATTTCACTAGAATAATATTACAATCAGAATGATCTGTTCATAGCTTCATCGTCAAGTTGAGAACAATTTGAAAATACAAACATAAAACGCAAAACTTTTAACTGGCAAAAATTTAAAATATTATTTTTTCTGGTCTCAATAGTAGATATTTAAATGTGCACCTTATAAATATTATATACACATCCATTAATTATCGTTGAAATGTTTTACCTTAGTGCCAATGATATCATTTCCTCAGGAAGAAATGCTAAGCCAGTCAGCAAACTATGGTCAATTTTCACAACGGTTCTTAATTTGCTTGAAAGTCCGTTGAAGGACGTTTCAGACATACGAAAATAGTTAAACAACTTGTCGTTGTCTTCTTTCAACTCATCAAATAATGTGTGAAAAACTCCTCTCTGTAATCTGACTCTATTGGATGTACAGACCATTGCCTTCCTTTACGCGGTTTCTTACACAGTATTTTATGAATCAAGTATATCACGATAGGGTCCATATTTAGGTTTGTTAACCAGCAGTGAGCACTACTTGAAGTTGAACTGAAATGAATCAGCTCCCCCATCAATCATATTTAGCTTCCCCACCAAACGCCAAACGCGTGAATAAATTGTGACCGAAATGTCATACGGGCGATCTTCGAGCGACTAAAGTTTTTCGAGCGACTCGCGTCGGTCAAAATTGTGAAAACGCCGAACGCTCCAAGTTCCGAGTTTCCGGAACGCTGGACGCGAAACGCCTTGCATAAAACCAGCCTTATGGAAAAGTCACTATAACCAACACTCATATTATAAAACATAAAATAATTAGGTTTGCTTTAAAAATAAAGAAAATTTTTGTAAAGGTGGAGTGCCCCCTTAATGTACCCTACCATATGCGAAAAACAGCATCTTTCTAAAAATTCTCGTTTAGCTAATAATAATAATAATAACTGATTTTTTTGGGTTTTTTGGCCGAAAAGGGGGTTGGTTTTCAAATTTGTTCAAAACCTTTTTTCGTGCATCTATACAGGCCTAATTGACGTGTTTGGTGAAAATTTGTTCGAAATCAATCGAATAGTTTTCTCTCCAGATAATAATAATAATAATATTTTTATTAGTTAATCTCCTACTTTAATATCACCTCTCCTACCCCTCCTACAATTATGAAGTCACAGTGAATCTGTTTAATAATTTAAATATGTTTGTGAGAAAGTAGCCTATGTGCCAGTTCCTGGTACCATTTATTTATTTAGTATTTAACTTAAATGTATGAACGATTAAAAGCAATTATGTTTTTACAAAAAGTATAGACTTAGTTTTATAAAACCATAATAATTTAAAAGATGTTTTATGTAGTTTAACTGAAATAATCAATGTATCAATTTATACATATATATAAATTTACATATAAATAAATGTATGACAAGTAAGTCAAAATAATAATAAAAAACTAAAAAAAACTAACAACATTAAACACATATTTTCTTTTTTTAGCTTAGCAAAGTCTTTTATAATTGAAAAAGTTTTGATTTAATTCCACTAAGTCGCTCCTGAGTAATGCTTGACCGCAGGTAGTTCTTAATGATTTTGAGTTTTGAAAAAGCTCCTTTATCCGTTGATCACTGATATTGGGAGGGTAACTATTAACATCAGAGCTACAAAGACATTGGAGAAAAGGTCAATTAGACAGGTTTTACTTAGTGTCGAGGACTATGTATGAAAAATTAATTTGAGAGATTCATTCACAGGCTTTCCATTTTCATATTTACCCTAGTTTGAAAACTGTTTTTTTGTCTTTCTTGTCCTCACGTAACTTCTTCAGTAAATAAAAGTCTGAACTGATAGTTTGACAATGAAAACGGGAGGGGTAGAGTACAGAGGAAGTCACTCGAAAGCAAGAACTAAGTTCAAACCTGCACAAGTGTAGCAGACTGTTTGAACGCCTTTAACGAATCGGCTGCTCTACTTTATACGTTGTAGTAGGGCAGTGTTCACAGATAAAACAGATCTTTAAAAAAAATGCTTAAGATCACACGGAAGAAGTGTAAACTTTTTAACTAACACAACTTACGAAATGAGGAAGCACACTGTCCATTTCAGAGATATTACTAATTAAACTAAACATTGTGTTAATATTAACAGATTAAGCCTATGACGTAGGACAATCTGTTACACTTATATACCCAACTAAAGTATACTAAATTAGCAATGCGATTGTGGCCTAACCGGCTAAATCGCTAGTCTATGGTGATGGACTCTGCTGCTTCGAATCTCGGCAAGACCAACACTTTTTCAATCAGATGGAATAGAGCGTTTCACATTAGAGCGTTTCACAAAATGCATGGTGAAACGCGTGACGGTAAAATCCGATTCACCTCCAGCAACAAATTATATACACTGTACTCTGCTATACACACATGTACAACATTTTGTTGGACGTGGTGCGCCTATGGAAGTTTGCACTTCAAAAAAATGTAATTGTGTTCTTAAGACCACACGGGAGAAGTATAAACTTTTTAACTAACACAACTTACGAAATGAGGAAGTGCAATGTTTATTTTTTAACACAACTTACGAAATGGGAAAGCACAATGTCCATTTCAGAATTATTACTAATTACTAATACATTGTATTAACATTAACGTAAATTTCATCTCATCGGTTCAGCGTATTTGTTATACGTCAATGTTTATCTGCGCATGCGTATTATGAGCAGTAAGTTACAAATTAAATACCACGAAAGAGCTCAGAATAAAAATTACATCGACTTCGTTTGGGTGTCAATATGATCTGAAAGACAATTCATTTCATTCGGTTCAGCGTTTTTTATACGTCAATTTTTATCTGCGCATGCGCATTATGATCGGTACAATAAACTAAGTACCATGAAATATCTGAAATTGCAATATTTATTTTTTACGGGTAATAATAATTTAGTCGTAAAGATGTAATACATTTTAGATGAAAGAGTAAAACTGTTTTTTTTTAAATATTTAAATATGAAGAAGTAGAATTTTTAATTTTAATTAGACCTACGTTACGCTCTTTTAATATTGCCATTGTTACATAATTTTTAACAAAATAAGCCAATCAATATATATAGTAAATGTAAGTTTAGTATGTCCGTACGTGCCGTTATAACTCCTCAACCTACCCTCGCAGCCCCATGGTGTTATATGGTATGGTAGTAAAAGATGTATTTTATACATACCAAGGTATTCTATACATCTTGATGGTAGCCCACCATCCCCAGTCCACAACAAGGTTCCAGTATGGAACTGTAGGAGGGGGGGGGGGGTTCGAAGAGCGCATCTCTCCTGTGGATTCCTTATGGGAAGTCGGCGAAGTAGCTTGAAACGAGGGCCGAACTGGCCGTGACCAGCCAGAATGTTCCT
>JAGFPH010001096.1:123125-133216 GCA_018207615.1 Philaenus spumarius | reverse complement strand
ATTGGTTTCTACTCGTGAGACGTTGCCAAATAGAACGATAAGGACGAGGGAAAGAGAAGCAGCTTTAAAGTTAAACTTAACAATATTGGGCGCTTATTATTATTGACACGCACCGTGATTGGTTTCTACTCGTGAGACGTTGCCAAATAGAACGATAAGGACGAGGGAAAGAGAAGCAGCTTTAAAGTTAAACTTAACAATATTGGGCGCTTATTATTATTGACACAAACGCGAGACGGTGCTATTATTCCTGTTAGGCATTTGTGTAGAATATCTTGTTTGTTACATCGTCGATGTCAATGCTAAGAATTTATTTCGCAGATTTAGTGGCCTTCTTTTAGGGAGGAGGTGCCAAAAACTAAAATGTAGCTCCGACAGCTAGTTTAGCATATTTAAAATTTGTTACTGTTGATTTTATGTCGGTTATTATATTGTTCTTCTCAGCGGGAATGTAATTATTACTTAAAACATTTGTATACACGTTGAGTAGTTAAATATTTGTATTTAAAATTGTATTTATAACTTTGAATTGTGAAATCGTAAGAGTGTCTAGGCTTTAATAAAGCCTTGGAACAGGATGGTTGTAGCAAGTCCTTCATGTAAAGAAAGTTGAGGTCAACCGCTTACTGTACAGGCCAAAGTAAAAGTGATGAGATTTGTCTGAATCCTTTACTCCGAGATTGTAATGCTCTTCATCGTAATGGTACGTTGTGTTAGCATGAAACGTAGTTTGGGTTGTTTATTTTTGTATTGATTTCAGATTGTGGTCAAAAGTATCGAAATTGCAACGTTTCGCTGTACTCAGTTGATGTTTCCACGGTAAGATGAAAAATATACTATTGTAAGAAAACCGTGATAGATTTCACAGCCTACGTTTTATAGAAACTGTTTACATATTATGGTATCGTACTCAATAAAAATTAAACCGTCAAAACGGCTGTTTTTCTAATTGTGATCACTTTTTTAATTAAACAGATCGTTGTAATAAAATTGTAAGGCTTGTCGCACACATATTGATTTCGATTGTACGGTAAAATATCGCAGCATATTTAGTGTCCTCTTCACCTTTCATAAACAGCGAAAACGTTCCCTTCGTACTAACATGTCTCGGACGAAGTTTTTCAACTTTATACAATTGTGAAACCTCCTTAAATTGTTCTCAAAGACTATGTGTTTTTGTCTTATACAAAGTAATAGAAAGAAATCGACGGCAACTACTTTAAATAAAAAGTCTCATTAAGTAAAGTTGATTAGTTTTAAGGCATTTTTTGGTTGTTTCAAATAACAATTTCCATATTTAAGGAAACACGTAAAAATATGAAGCCTTCTTAAAATAAATTAAAGTTATTTTTCTGAGTATTCATATGCAAATGGAATACGAAATACGAGATTACAATTAATGTTCCAGACACAGAACATGTAATTCAATATTCTGTGGTTCCAGAGCAAGCCATAAAAGGCTAAAAAAACTTTTTTATTTGATTTTTCATTTACTCCTGGGTTCAATTTAGACAAAGTATATCACATCATTATAGGTTCCATAGAAATTGTATAAATATGGGAATTAAATTGTTCATTCTTAAACTTACAAATAAATGTATTTACAATTTATTTTAAATAACGCTTTTTCAGGGTATGTAAAATAATCAAATATAATTATTGACAGCCTACATCCAACAATTTTGTAAAAAAAATTAATCAGTTGCATTTACAAGTTCTTTTGAATTACAATAAAATATGTTTAAATTTAACGTTTGTCTTAATGGGAATCGATTCAACACGGGGAGGTGCGGCAGAGCCTACAGCTTATTTCACAAAATAATAACGAAAGGAACTCTTAAACTGTTTTTATCAAAACTAATACAAAAAAGTTTCATAAGTAAACTTTGTTTTCATTCCGTTTATCAATCTAGGTAAATAGAATAAAGTTAAAGAGAAAGGCATCAATGAGGTTAACTTCAAGCCATCACGTTACCAAAGATATTCTTAGACCAACAGATACTGAGCATGTGGGTCATCTTCTACAGTTGCAGATAAGAGTCAGCTTTTTTTAGTTTATCGTGCTGATACAACTTTATCGCGTTCTTAGGCCTATATTGTACAAATTAGATGAGTCCGGGTTTACTACTTTCCGTAATATCTTTAGTCGTAGTAAAAGTTGTAGTGCACCAGCTTAAGGCTCCTAAGCACCTTCCAAACTAATTCATTTTTGTTTTGTTTCGTCAGTAAAATGGCTTAAGACAACTGTAGAGAACACTTTATTGAACTGTTGGAGTGTTGCAAAAATATCCGGTGCCTGTGGGACACCAGCCATCCATTTTATTCAAATAGACATAACTGGGACCTTGCTTATTACGGTTTTCTTAACATATATCTAAAATAATAAATTTCTTTCTTTCCTTCAGCCATTTTTTTGCTCAAAATTTCCTTTCTGATAGAAGATTTTGGAGGATCAGCAAAGTTGTAAGAACAACCTATTTTTTTTACAAAACTGTGTCATTACGAAGGTGTGTTCAGGTCGGTAGTGTCAGTTGTACTGTTTAATGACGAGATCCTAGAGTGTGAATAGCGCTCTCCTTTCCTAAATTGAAGACAGGATCGGATCGGGTTGGATTGGAATGTGAGTAGGACCCTTTAGCCAACCACGATTGCATCAAGCTGAATTGTGTTAGCCAGAAAAGTGATAAAGTGTTTTAACAAGTGATTGCAATGATCTAGGTTGTTTAAAAAAAACAGTGTCTTTCCATCGTCTTAATTTGTAGTAATCACTTTAATAAACATAGCTGAAAATGTTTTGGATCTTTCATTTGTAGGTCTACTCTGTTCTATAATTTACCAGGCACAGAATTATCTATTGTACATGATAAAACCCATATGTTTTTAGTTATTCCCTAACCAATACATCAAAAACATTTTTTTATAAGACGTAGTACATCAATGAGAGCAGTTTTGTTCTATTATCTACATCGGTTATTTTGTGTGTGGTAGCTTGATTGTTGAGCAGAAACTCATGGACATTGTAACTGATAAAGATTCGACTTTGAATATCAAGCAGTTCTGTGACAAATTTATGAAACGTGGAGTAGAGGCTTTGAGGTGAGGTTAAAATCACAGCCCGACGACTCGACGAGTGAATAGATTCAGCCTCTCAATGACAAATAAATGTTAAGTTAACGAACTCAATCAAAGGTCAAGTAAATTATAATCTTTGCTTATGATCACAAAGATATAGTCCCAAGACCGTGATAAACTATAGATACAATATACAAGTCACAGCAGTAGTATCCTTTAGTAAAACACTAAACTGATTTGCTGGTGGTTTAGCCACTAATTCCCCACCACTACATACGTTTGTAGGTACATACTAAGTATTTTTTTAAAGAGCATTGTTCCATTCCGTTAACAATATATAGTGATAAAGTTTACCCTTGAGGAAGGTTTTTTGTTGCAGTTCGATTTAGAAAGGGACACTACTATTACAAAACTAGATGTTATGCAATACATAGATAAACCATAGGGGAATTTGTTAAGCGTATGACAACATCTGAATTTGGCGATTATAATACTTTCTCTATGCTTAGAGAAAGTAAAATCGATTGTAAGGGCTGTTGTATCTTTGATCCCTACACAAAACCAGTCCAATCCATCAGGCTATTTTCTGCGCAAACTAGATGACTGAACATCGTCAACATCGCTCGAAATGGACAGGACTGGGTCCATTGTTTTGTACAATCACATAACTTCTTTACTCTCTGAGAATGTGAAATCTATAGCTTAACTTTTATTTGAACGGTGATGTTGTTTTGTTGAGTCACTAATTTCAGTTTTGTGGACGTTGCCTTATATTTGTAAACTCAATGCTAATTAGGCTTAGTTTTAGTCTTTTTAGATTTGGCGTTATTAAATTTAGTTTGAAGTTCACCAACGACAGGTTATGACAACCTAGGCTTGTTTTTCGCCTAAAAATCTAAAAACTTCACTGGTGATTAAACTTCGTACCAATAAATAAATTATAGACTAGGTTTGATCTATTCTTCACCTTAGTGGAGTGCTTTTAATTGTAATTTAATTAATTAACTTGCGTCTGCTCCTCCTGTTGTCTGAATTATACTACTGCCGTTTAGGCCTTTTCAGCCGTGGTCACGTAAGTCATTTCAGTAGGATATTTTATACTTCACAACATTTTTAAAATCACGCATTTATAAAATAAATACAGTACACAAATAATTCGGAATCAAGAGAAAAATAAGTTATCCAGAAACAATGCCAACCAAGAAAAAAAATTATAGTAGTAGGCCTACCATAATAATAAATATTCTGATAAAATAGCCCGAAACACCTTAAACGAACAAGGAATAAGTTTAGCAAACAGACAATAGCTAAAAAATTACTAAAGCCAAATCCAACTACTGCCAATAAGTTCACAAAAAGCGGGATATATAAACTAATTTTTAATGATTGTATAAGTAGGCTATTATATTGGCCCAACGGGAAAATCTTTAAAAAAAAGATGTAAAGAGCATATTCCCAATTCCAAAACCAAATACTATTACAAATATGCAAATTCTGCAATTCTGTCAGAAGATAGACTTACAGGGCGATACCTAACGAATAGCTGTGACATTACCCCCACGAGGTCAACCGCAGTTGCGAGGGTACTGGAGTGGGGCCCCCTTGCGCCCGTGGTACCAGTATGCACATCTGCTTCAAGGCCAAGACTGGCCAGCCAAAAGAGTTCAACTACGGTTTTGGATTCCCTTTCATTCCACCAAACCACACGAGAAAGGGACACCGACAAACATCTAACCTTCAATTAGATGATAACTGAGATTAAATCCTGCCAGTATACTATAAACTACCGCCGGCTATGCATCAGGCAAGAAATGATCCAGACTAGTCTCTTAAAATGTTTAGTTCCACGCGAAATTACGCTTTGTGTAACATTTTTTATTAAGGGGTGTTTTTTAAGTTACCCAAAGTTAAATGTTTGTCAAAAGTTGTAAATGTGTGATATTTAAAATTTTGACAAAGTAGAAATTAATGTGACAATGGCTGAACATAGGCAGCAGCGACTGTTGTAGTGCTGCACAGGAGGAGCAGACGTCAGTTAATTTATTAAATTGAAGACTACAGATAGATTGTTATAATACATTTAATTTGTTTGTGTGTTTCTGTTTGCGAATATTGTTGATGTTTTATTGGCATTCGACTAACAGAGGCGACGCCTGGTGCATTGGGCAACAGTGTTAAATTTGATAGCAAAAGATAGCCGACCCATAACTGATTGCACCACACGGTCTCCTTGAATATTATAGACAGTATGTGTATGTGTGTGGGCTTACGAATATATTATCATGATTAGAAGTAGGTTTAATATTATAACTTATTAAACATTGTTTTGTTGCTTCACATCTTTGAGGTGACTTATGAAGACTGGGAGCAGAGTATATAGCGCAAGTAAAAAAAAACTGCAGTAAATCTAAACCATACGAAAGTGTTTAGGAGTTTACAACTGTAGCAAACTGGATGAATACGTCTTTTTAACCGCTGTGCTACTCCAATTTGAAATTTAATTTTAGTATTACTATTTGTTGTTTTCATTGTTAGGTTTATAGTTCGTATTAATGTTTTCTAGGTTTACTTACTATGTTATAATAAGTTTTAATTATTTGTATTTAATTACTGTATAAGTAAATTTCCTCTTTAATAACTTTCTTTGGGACATCGGAAAAATTTCGTCAAAGTTACGACGTCATCTATTCATAGCTGAATAATGTTTGTTCATCCTGATGGCATTTTGTTATATAAGTGTATTTGTTGTATATTTCTATTAGGCATAAATAAAGTAGATGTGCTGAAATGTGAAAATAAATATTTCCCTCTTTTAACCTTTTAAACAGTCTTCTACAGTAGATCTTCTTGTATTTATATTTTACTAGAAAATCCCCGTGAAAAATCACAGGCGGATTAATTAGATACACATCAGAAATACATCATTTATACAAAATACTATTTAATTAAACAACACACTTTATCTAGGCCTACCTAACTATGCAGACGGGGATTTTTAACTCGGTAAATGTGTACAATTATAAGGACTATAAAACTGTAGGAATATTTGTTAAGATTTTGTGTTTATGTATAGGCCTATTATTATATATATTTAAAGAAAGATAAAAATATTATCTTTTAATTGCTTTTTATTTCATATTTATAGATCAAATGATTTAGAAGATATTAATATTATAGACTATATTATCGATTGAAGTTGTAAACATAACCCCAAAGTATAATCTACGCTAGGTTTTGTTTGCGTATTACAGATGATGGGTGAAATCAGCTGTTATATTATTAAGTTATATTATTTGTTCTTTAAATGCTACTCCACGTACACTCGTACGTAGGCTTACACTCGTTTTTATAGGAGTTAATTAATTAATTGTTCCCTTCGCTAGTGAAACGTGTTAGTCTAATATTAATACTTAGATTTGAATATATGACGGAATAATTGAATAGATTAGTAGGATTTGAACTTATTAGGAGGAATCTACAGGTCTGAAATATAGCTGAACCAAACGGAGCTAGTCCGACTAGTGGTGGAAATTTCGGCTTAAGTAGCGGTTATGTCATGGAAGCAAAATGTGTGGATATTTAATTTACTCCCTGCATTCCAAAAATGTTATTAAAAACCCGTCCATCCACTTCCAATTAGTCAGCCGTGTCTTCTAGAGAAAATCCCAAGGTCTTAACACCGGAGCATTGTAAACAAAGAAATAAACAAAATGATAATGATCAGCTGTTTTGCTTCGATGTGTGATGCAAACAGTTGGTCTCAGAGTCCGTGAATATGCATAATGTTTTAACAAAATTACAAACACATATCAGTCATGAGCTTTTTCGTGACAATAAGTAAACGTGAAGTATTAAATCCATAATTTGGCATTATGATTCCTATTTAAGCTCACACCGTTCAACAATTCGATATCGGGATTGTCAAGCTTCGCTTCTTTTATTGTTTCCAAACAAACTATTGATTCACATGGATTTACTCCATCTATACATATACATAAAATTGAAGTGTCTGTGTCTGGGATTTCGAAATAAATACCTTTTCTATACTCACATGGTTATTCACACTTTACGGAAATCTAAACAGCTGTCTGTCTTTCTATTTGTCCGGGATAATCTTCGGAATGACTGAACCAATTTTGACGAAACTTAAATTTGCATGTAGATGACTTTTCAGAGCTATGCTATGAATCTAGGCTACGTTTTATCCCGGAATATTTAGGGTTCCTATTTAAAAATAGGCCCTATAAAAAAATTATTGACAAAACTAGAGGTTTTGCGAACCGACGTCACACTTGGCCATTATAAATAAAACACCTGATTTTAATCAAAAGTTTAACATTTTGACGAGATCGTCAGTGTTTTAATTTAGTGAATACGCTAGTTTCTAAGCTATATATATATATATATCAAAACAGTATGCAATAATAATGTGAAATGTACTCACCAGATTTGAAATTTATATGTTCGTTCGTTAGTTATGAGTAACAAACTGGCGGAAATTGGGATTTTTAGAGTTTATTGGTGCATAGCTAATTAATTTAGGTAGGCCTAAAAGGGGTACATGGATCGATTTGGGCAAAACTTAGGAGTAATTCAACTGAGAATCAGGATTTTTGCCTGTTGAACCACATACAGCTGTTTCATTCTGATACTGAACACTCTTAATATTATGTATCCAGTATCCTACATCCTATTACTTTAAATGAGCAATTCTTGTATCTATCTTTGTATCTGTCGCGGATCTCGAAAACGGCTCTAACGATTTTGATGGACATTTGCATACAGGGGTTATTTGACGTCAGGAATTGAATGCGCTAGGTCTTATGTCTTCAAAAACGCGCATGAAGTCTGAAAAATGCACATACAATTTTAAATCTGAACTTCTTTTTATACCACCTTTCAAGTCACTTAGAAGGCGAATATGTACAGCTTCTTTTTATACTTCCTTCAAAGTCACTAAATATTCGAATAGATACATTATAGATACAATCCAGATGTTAAAAATACTGAACGATGCTCGTTCACCCAGGTACAAACGAGGCAAAGATTAGCGAGAGCCTGTAGAGAGTTTTCCAACTGCGAGCGAAGCGAAGCAGCCATCTGAGGCCGCAGGCCGAGGCGGGGTTGGGACGCGAAGCGTCCAGGGGCAGAGCCCCTAGTATATTAAAATGCGATACGCACAAACATTATCACAATTTTCACCCAATACATATAAACAGTTGTCTCTAACCCTAAATCTATAACTAGGTAATGTTTATTTATTTGTACCTAAATTTGTTTCAAAATAACATGAACACAAATTTCTCAGTAATGTAATCCATAATTTGTACATTAAGTAAAACTATTTTAAAATAGAAATCACTCACTAATGCAATCTATAATACCCTGCATGCGCGCCCAATAAAGGTTCTGCATTCTGTTCGTAGCCTTTTTTCGAAATTTGTGCGATCGCATACATGTGAGTTTTGATGTTACCCTGTGCGTGCGCATCATTACAATTCAATCTAATTATTTTTTCATAACGAAAATAAAGAAAAAATTCCAAAATAGACTACAATTAATATACAGTTAAATGGACAAAAAAAGTCATAAACTAAAATATTAACTTATTAACATTGAGTAATGAAACAAAACCATTGAATATACAACACTATAGTGTTGTATATTCAATGACAAAACACAATGAACTACATAACGCCTCTTTAGGCTATCGGGGTTCTCTTTGAGATAACGGATGACAAGCAAATAAATGCTAAAAATAAAAGCATTATTAATTTACTATTATTAAATGTTCTAACTGAAATAAATATTTTAAGTTATGCAACAGATTTCATCTTCTTTTAAATCCCACAAAAATTGTTTACTGTTTTAGAAAAATAGCTATTTATTTGCCAATATCAACCTCAAAAGTATCCAGCGTTCATGAAAAATTACTGAGTAACTGATTTTTTCAGAATGTCTTACAAATCTAGCCCAACATCAGTACTTCGGTAAGGTCTTTCAGAAAATAGAAAATAGTCTAGATTATTTGAGACATTTTGAAGATTACATAGATTCTTACAGATAGGAGATAATGTGTTTTACTCAGGGCCGGCGCAAGGACCATGCGGAACATGCAGACGCATGGGGCGCCACCAGGGAGGGGGCGCCGATACGCCGGAAAAAAATGAAGACCAAGGCGCCTTCAAAATTTTCCGAAAATTTTTTTTCCACCGAAAAATGTTTGCCTAAAGACGTGGCTGCCCTTTTCGGGTTTTAAAAGAAACTCCCTATTTCTGTTTAGCGCTTTTTTAGGGACAGACAACCTACACTGCTATAGGGCACCATCCTTTCAGAGTCGGCGCCCTTTAGTTTCAGGGCAAATTCGCTCCCCCCCCCCTAAAGACTCGACCGCCCCTTTCGGGAATTAAAAAAAAATTCATATTTCTTTTTGGCACCTCTTTACGGACACAAAAAAACACATACACCAGTTTAGGGCGCCATCCTTTTGAAATCGGCACCCTTTGGTTTCAGTGAAAAATTCGCACTCTTAAAGACGCTACCGCCCTTTTTCGGAAATTAGAAGAAACGCGGAAACGCCCTATTTCTTTTTGGCGCCTCTTTATGGATAGACAAGATCAGGTACAGGTACAACAGTATTGTATAGGGCGACATCCTTTCGAAATCGGCGCCCTTTGGTTCCAGAGAAAATTCGCCCCCCCTAAAGACGAGACCATCGTACATTTTATACTAACTTTTTTCTTGTATGTGTGTGTGATATTAATGTAAAAACTTAACATTAGCCTCAACCTTACAATGTTATCGAATTACCAATGTTACCTTATCTTATTGACAATTATACCTAACCCTTTACCTTTACCACGTTGTCATGATGTTACCAAATTGACTTGTGATATTGTAATGTTAATCTTACAATGCTACCTTTTGATGTTAAAAAGTTAAAATTATGTAAAAATAAATACTGTAATATGATTAAATTGGTGTTTTCAGTATTCCACTCTCTCTCTCCCCCCCCCCCC
>JAGFPH010001096.1:102648-123025 GCA_018207615.1 Philaenus spumarius | reverse complement strand
CCCCCCCCCCCCCCATAAACTTAACTTTCCTTTTATCATACATTTATTTAAGGTCAAAAATATCGATTCTATATATAGGCCTATACTGTATATGTATAGAAAATATTTTACATTTACTTTTATTTTTACTTTATCCACCCTATACGTAGTATATGGAGAAAGTATTGTTTTCGTAAAAATTTTCGAATTTGAATTTTCAGTTGAATTATCTGTTTTGGTGCTCCCAGAACCCCCAAAAATTGTTTAGTGCAATTATCTGTGTTGGTGCTCCCTGAACCCAAAAATATTTTTAGTGGAATTTTTTGTTTTGGTGCTTTCTGAACCCAAAAAAGTGTTTTTAGAGTGGTGTCTGTCTGTCAGTCTGTCTGTATGTATACACGACCAGAAAGGACACTATTGGTCCGATTTTCATAAAATTTGGTATGTAGGTACTAAACCCTAATATCTCCAGGTGTTTTTTCATTTTTTGGAATTTTTAATTTTTAAGGGTAATTTACCCCTAAAAACCCATAAAAAAACGACAAAAATGCAAATTTCTCAAAAACTGCTCTAACGATTTTGATTAAATTTTCAGTATTTATAGTGCTTAAGATGTCAAACAAAATGACACCACCTGCTTTTATCAAAACTTCGGCGTTTTATAATTATGGGGAAATGTTTAAAAATAAACAAGTTTGTGTTGTCAATCTAGCATCGCGGCAGCGGCCGCACAGATTAGCACCATGGTAGTGAGCACGGCCAGTAATTCAAAGGTCGCGCGATCGAATCCCGCCTGGGACAGTAATTTTTTTTATACAATTGACGTAGGTAGAATATTATTTTTTTGTTTTGTTCTAAAAAGTAGTAAAAAATAAAATTATTAAAAACAATATTATTTAGATTACAGTTGGTAGAAAGTTTGTGTCAGTTAACTGATACCGTTTATTAAAATTGTTGCTCGATGTTATATTTTAATTTGATTTTATATAATTAAATAATTTTAATTGGTATACATTTGATAATGTACCCATTTTTTATTGCAATAAGGAGATATATAAATACATATACATATGTAGGGGTGCGGGGGGTTGTGTATAGAGGGGGGCGCCCAAAATGACTCTCGCATGTCCAGGAAAAATCACTTACACCGGCCCTGGTTTTACTTCTGCTGACTTTTAGTGTTCTGGGTGGCTACATATTGTTGTTAAAATTCTTTGCCTACCTTGGAATCTAACACTTAATTTCGAGATTGTATTTGTTTTTGTTCGGTAGAAATAACGTTCCTTAGTTTCGCGGTTGGATACGGAATTGGCAAATCCTTTTTAGCGAACACCTCCTAAAAGTAAGTTACAAGACCAGATTTCCCAGAGTCAAAACAAAAACATTTTAAATTACATACTTAGTGGACTATTAGACGATGTCAAATTCTATATAGGCTAGTAGGCGAACAATGTTGTTACCTTTCACTTTATCCACACAGCTTTTTACATTTCCCTTTATTTTAACATTCGGGTTTACTAAATGCACCAGCTTCTAAATTTTGTTTCAAATGGTGGTAAACTAAAAGGGCAGCACCACAAAATTGGTGCACACAGTTGGTTGGATCCAAAGGGTTTTAGATCCAATTAGTGTTTATATCCAAGAACCACGGAAATTTGAGTGACATATTGTTCAAATTTGAATAATATTGAACCTATTCTTTAAATCTATTCTTTAAATCCCCCCAAAGTACCTAGCTACAGTAGTAGGAAAACCGGTATCAGAGGATCTCCAGACATACAGGCCAACATGCAGACAAACTGAGAGTAAGCCTCATATTCTGTATTACTAAAACTACTTAAGAATAAAACTTTCAACTTGGCAAACTAATTATCTTGAAAGTCAAACAAAACAAATTTGGTATTTCTAATTTAACTGCCTATTAAATACTACTTTAATGACAGTTTCCCTTCGGGTTTTCTATGCTTGAAAACTAATTTCCCTTAATTACGTCTGATTAAGGAAAACGGATATAGAGATTAATTGGATACGACTGTTTCCTAATTATCAAAATTAAAACTTTAATTTTTGTTTTTGTTATTGTGGGAAGTAATTAATTGTGGTTTAGTTGTTCTATTGTTATATTGTGTTATTTATTTATTATTCTGCCAACAGGCATGCAGCATTCTATAACTGTTTCTAAAAACATTCATTCTTCTTATTGTAGACATGTAAATTTAATGAAAGAATGTTTGGATACCATTTGTAGCTTACGTTGGCTAAACCGTTAAAGATAAAGCAAAAGAATAGTTGATATTGAAATATCTTCAAAATAATTCTGTGGTTTCATCTGACAGCTGAAATATTTCTCGGTTCTATCAAGCGAGCTTTCGTTATCATCGATATACCAACTCCTTTTTATGATTACATGAGGAAGAGTTCAAGTTGTAGGGTAAATTAAATAAATAATTGTAACTCGAAATGTGATAAATACTAAAAATATGTATTAAAAGGAATTACTTTTGCCATAAGCTCGAATTAGAAAGTATTCTAAACATCTATTTTTCTTTAATCATATTACGTTTAATTATAGCAATTATGACAGTCACAAAACCTTTCGCTTTGTTTTTACCCTTTTCATAAGTTTGCTCCACTTTAATGATAATGATATGAAATGTAAAACATCTGTTGAGATTTACAATAACCCGTTCAAAAGATACAGATGACCATAAAGTGCAAATTTTGCTACTCAATCACTCGCTTATCAATATTACGAAACACTTCCAGTGGAGGTGAAGACTTGAAATTTGTCATGGTAGGCCTTATTTTATTATTTAGATGGCCTTACGTTTATTAGTCTTATTAGTATCAATACGTTTAGTATTAATGGCTCATTATCAATGTGAGACATGCTCTTTGGTATATGTGATAGCATATACAATAGCGAAAACATAATAAGTGAAAAAAGAGCCGTCTCAGCCATTATCAAGTTTAATATCATGTGTGAGACAGTGGGCCCACCGGAGATGCTCTTTGGTATTTGTCAATTTTGTGTTTTAATTTATTCTAAATATTTGTGAACATTTTGTGTTCTTTGACATCGGAGTTATTTCTCTAGTGTAATTAAACTTGATAATGGCTGAATAACTGAAACGGCAATCGTTTGTACGACAATTGACTATTGACGACGGTAAGTTGTTATTATGTTAATTTATAACAATAGTCGGAATGGCGAAAAACATAATAAGATAAATAAACGGTACCAGATAACTGCCACATACTTTCTCCCAGTTGAAACTTTATACCTTCCCAAGAGTAGCATAGGAGGTGGTTATTTAGAATTGCAAAAGTAGGAAAATGTTACCATGGAAAATATTAAATGCTTGTAACACACATCCATATTATATTATTATTATTTAAATTATTCGATCGATTTCGAACAAATTTGCACCAAACATGTCAATTAGGCCTGTATAGATGCACGAAAAAAGGTTTTGAAAAATTTTGGAAAAACAACCCCCTTTTTGGCCAAAAACCCCCAAAAATCAGTTATTATTATTACCTAAACGAGAATTTTTAGAAAGATGCGGTTTTTGCATATGGTAGGGTACATTAAGGGCCACAAATAAGCCAAATTTTATCAAAATCGTTAGAGCCGTTTTTGAGAAATTTAGATTTTTCTCGTTTTTTTGCCATTTTTGGGGGTAAAACCTTTTATAATTCAAAAATTTGAAAAAATGAAAAAAAAAACGCCTGCAGATTTTCCAGAACTACAACTACATACAAAATTTCATCAAAATCGGACCGTTGGTATGGTCTCCAGCTCTGTACACATCCTAACAGACACACGGACAGACATCACCAAAAAACCACTTTTTTGGGTTCAGGGAGAACCAAAACAAATAATTCCACTACAAATATTTTTTGGGTTCAGGGGGCACCAACACAGATAATTCCACTAAACATTTTTTGGGGGTTCAGGGAGTACCAATACAAATAAGTTATGCGTAATAATTGGTTTATTCAACCCGGCATCCTATACCAACACAGTAAACACAGCAATATTGTATGTACATTTGCTGTCATTATCTTTAACTTAACTATTATTCTTCATCCGATTGTTTTGAAATTTAAATCATCCGATAGGGAATTAAAAGGGCTACAAAAAAGGTGTCTTGACATTTTTTGTTAAAATGTACGGTTTTTGAGTAATTTAGGCCTGACATTTCCAAACAGCCGCCGTTTTAAAGCGCATGATTGGATATAGTCGCTTATTTTCCTTAAGATAGTGCATTGTTAGGTTAAACTTCATGCCAAGTTTGAACTCAATCGGTTAAACCGTTCTCTAGATATTAATTATTTAGTAAGAGAAACAAAATGGCGTACATTTAAAAAATGAAGTGTTTTTCGAAAAAATATTGTTCTTCATTTTCTATTTATTTTGACCCATACAACCATTTCCCGAAGTTTTTAACACTAACTTTGTTCCACCCTGTATAATATTGTCTACAAATGACAACGGAAAGAGAATGAGTGAAAACTGAGTATACTATAATATAAGCATACATTTACAGTCTGTATACAATGTAGGCCTATATTATTGAATCGAGGTCTGAAAGAACCTCGGCTCGGTAAGATGTCGGTTTCTCGGTTACCGACAGCCGGGTAAGTTTGAAAAGGATCCACTTTTGTGTCGATGTCGGATAGATGTCGGTTACACGAAAGGCAGGTAGGTGTGAAACAGTCCTAAGATGAGATATTTTATTTATTTTGTAGTAAACATTGCACTTTGATAATTTGTTGGGTTTTTAATGTAGAAATAACTTTTTAACTACACAACTAGACTACTAATACGAAGGAAAAATAACTTTATCTGAGCCATGCCGGCTTTCTTAATTGCATGGGCTGGTAGTTCAGAAATGTATAAATGGAATATATAAATAATTCAGTGTAGGACAAAACTAAAAATGCAGATTAGAAAAAAATAGTAGACTGAAATTTGAATATGTATTTTGTAGTTTAATCATTACATTTACAACTAATCATTTTCTGGACACATTTACTGTTATTAGTTTTTATTTCTGACTGGCAATTGCAGCAAACAAATCAAAACAAAGACCCCCCCCCCCCCTAAAAATAAAAACATAAGTGAACACCTACATTTTTTTTACAAATTAGGCATAATTATCTTTTTAAATAATTAATATATTTATAATATTTAAATATATTATAATATTTCACATAAAAGAACTACAACATTGCCCTCTCCATTACTCTCAAAGGCTAGGAAAGAGTTGCAATATTTTTGGTAAATATTCACAATTGATAACATTATTAGGCTATCTCAAATAAATAATATTTCTAAATGGTAATTATGACGACTTATGGTTATTAAATCGATAAAAATAACTTTAAAACAAGATAACTAATCATATTATATTGTAAGTAGTTAAAAGTTGACAGAACATAACATGATCAAACTGGCAAATTTTCACTTACTTTTCAACAGTGCTCTAAACTCAGCCAGAGCGTTTTCCCTCTGCTGTGGAGTTTCGCGAAGCTCCTTTCTCGCCCTTTCGACAAAAACATCGCCGACATCGGAACTGTCTTCGAAATGTAAAGTATATTCTCCTGACCGGACACCAGATTCGAGCGTTATAGGATCCATCTTACACTCTTCTCTACTCTCACGGAATCAACGGCCGACTATGAACCGACAACCGAGTCAGCTGACGGTTACTCCCCCCCCACTCTATCTGAGGCACGCCTCCTGACTCATTGAACTAATTCTGTGTGTTCAGACCATTAGCATTATCATTTATATATCTACAGGTAGTTTCAGGTATTGTTTGGTTTACTATGATCGAATTCTTAGTACACGAGGAAACAGTAAAAATGGTCAAGTGCGTGTCAACAACGCACAAGAGTAGAGGTCAATAAGTATTTTATATTAGACAAAAAATTTAACTATTGTACACCTATGATTTTTTACTTTTTCAGGTTAATAACAGCTATTATTGAAGCCCTTCTTTATGGATTTTTCTCACTTTCATCCATTAAACTTTTATAGATACTTAAATGACATGTTTTTAAAGTTTATTTTTTGATATGTTTGATGTTGATTGATTGACAGCCTCCGAGATTGATTGATTGATTTATGGTGTCTTTATTTTGGGTGCAGTTAGGACCATCAGGAAACTACAGGATGTCTACACAATTGACATTTCTTCATGCATGAATACAAACAATATAAATATAGACCAAAACTTAAGCTTGAAACAACACAAGAAATAATTTAAAAAAAATTTTAATAAACAAAATCGTAGCCTACTTAAAAACACGAAAATCTCAAAAAATAAAAACAATCCCAAAACGAACACAAAATTTGTTAACAAATCTAAAAATTGTTTTTATGAATTTAAAAATATTTATTTAAATAAAAGAATAAACTAGTTGTAAACAACATAAATAAATTGTGTTTACTCACCTCGAGAGGGGAGAGAGAGAGAGGGAGAGGGGATAGAGAGGAGAGGGGGTGGAAGGGGGGGGGGAGAGAGAGAGGGGGTAGAAGGGGGGAGAGAGAGAGAGGAAGAGAAAGGGTTCCCTTGGATAAGTTTGACACTATAACACACTGACAACATAACATGTTTAATTACTGTAATTGCATATATCTATAAATATTGTAGAGATTGAACATCGACAACGGGCATAAGAAAGAGTGAAAGTTTGACCCTGGAACGGATTTAGTAAGGATTAACTCTACAGATACCACAACTACCGCATTAGGATCCATAGATATTATTAGAGCATTAAGTCAAAATTAACGACAGTCATTTTCTTTTGTTCATTAACAAACAACTTTGGTACAACAATGAATACGTAGAAAATAAAATCAAGAAACTGTTTTATAGTTTTACTAAATTTAAACACATTAACATTATTTACGAGTTATTATTTTACCATTAAAGTTAAATTTTACAATTTCCAAATCAGCTGATTTGACAAAACCAATGTTTAGTTTGTGTTTTGAGGCTATTTGAGCCATCGACATAAATTTTCAAAGTTAAAATACGCAACATGATGGGAATGAAAGAATATATATTTTTAAGCTGGAAAATAAACTACAAAATAAACTGGAAAAAAGCGAGTTGGCTCGAGCTCGAGCACCAATGCGTAAAGTCAGCTGTTATCAAAATTATATTAAAAACACTAACCCTGTTTCACACATACTATACGGTTCTCATACGGATCATATTAGGTTTTGTGTTTTCTTCTGTACACTCAGTAGTGATGGTGGAGAGAAGGCAAATTGTTGAAATACTTACAGATTTAATTTTTTTTAGTGACGTCAAATTCATCATAGTACTGACAAATTTCAATACAAACGTATTTCCATGCTTCATTGCACTGAAGAAATCAGACGATCCACATCAACGTCAGGTAAACGGCTCATATATATAAGCAAACTTAAAAAAAAATATATATATATAGCTCCTCTCGCTATCAGGTTTAAACAGAAACTGAACCGCCGGTGTGTAAAAGCGTTGATTGCTTTCTGTTCCCTGGACATGTGTTCGCACCTTACTGAAACCTGAAGAAACCTATTCGGTTCGAGGGAGTATTCGGTGCTGTAAGGTTTCTATTAGGTACCGAATAGAAACCGAAGCACCGTTTTACATTTGTCGGCAGCGACCGAAAACGAACCGAACCGAATGGAATTTCATACGTGTGAAACAGGCCTAACTCTGGTCACTCAATATACTAAACTAACCAATAACAATAACATGATTAGGAAAAATTATTCATTGGTCTAACAATGGGGGCCAGTAAAAGAAGTGGACTGGCCCCAACATACACCATTAACTTAAAGACCACTAGAGGGCATCCTCTGCTCGCTTCGCTCACCAACCTCCGCAGGTATACTAGGCCCTAGCTAGCTGCGCGCGTGGCCTTCAAATCAGGCGGGTGGGCTGGGTTCGAGGCGGGGGTACCTTTCTAAAAACATCCGCCGCGCTGTAGTGCCGTGACTCACTCAAGCCATTTCCCTTCCCTTGCCCGATACACTGGTAGTATGTCAGCAGGACGGCTAATACACTGGTTGCCACGCGCGCAGCTAGTTTGGGCCTACTGTACTCGCTGCGAAGCAAATGCAAAGAGAATATTGTATACCCTGACATTTTCACCTAGACAACTATTGATAGGACACAGGCACTTGGATCGCTGTAGGGTGATGAGGGTAACGGTGATCTTGATCCTGACGTATCCGCAGTAAGGCCAGAGTTTTTTGCATGATTGACAGGAATTTTTTAGATAATTGAGAGATGAATAAAAACATATTTTTCATTAATTCTTTTCAAAAGTTTGGATTCGCTATAGTAATTTTTCTGTACAGAAGAGTACGTGTAACACTAATGTTTAAAAAAAATAATAATTTGTCTGAAATACTTTTCAGAGGAAGTTTAGTGGAAGTTTTAAGAACACTTAAGTACATATCTTTATTAATAAATATAAACAACATTTGTAGCACACGCGCCGGGATAAAATATTTATATTTTAGGCTTCCAAACATTACCCAACCTTAAAATAATATTTAAAAATTAAAAAAATATGTACCACGTTTTTGAAACGGTCTAAAAAATATAAAATAATTTCTTTTAGCCCAATTCAGTTTCCTAACTTCATACAGATTGTCCTAAAATTTGAGATTGTGAATTTTTAATAGCTTTGAAAATACTTGTACGATTTAAAACTAAAGATAACTAGCTGACCCGTGCGAAGCATTCACATTCTAACTTACTTAAATCTCACCACACCGTATATTTAGGATCGTATAGTGCGTAATTAGTGCGTCATGGGCATAGGTGAGGGTTGAAGTAAAGAATAGATGTGTTTAAATTGTATATTATCAGTGTTGCCAACGCCAGGAAAATATCCCTACAACTTACTTGATCTTACATCACTGTTACTTTCGGATTCTTTATTATTATTATTTTTTATTTTTTTTATTGTTTTCGTATAATTGTATTTTGTATATTTTTCCGGTGTAGCGGTTAAGGAAAGCTTTAAAATGATGCTTCATTCATGTAATTTGAGGAAGTATGGCGTACCGACAAAAAATGGCCTTGAGAAATAATATATGTGATTGACGCATCACTAACAATTTTATTGCACTGAAAATGATAACTATGAACTATTGTGTGAGTTTTCTGAACGGCAGCTACTCCCTACAAGTCTTACTTTATCAATTTATTGCACACGAACCACGTTATTCATTTTATATCTTAAAAGTATTTTTACAGCCATTCAAAATTCACAGTCAAAAATTTAAGGCTAATCTGTATGAGGTTATAAATCTGAATTTGGCGAAGAGAAATTATTTATTTTATATTTCAAGCCTCAGGAATATTTCAGTTTCTCTTCACCTGATCATATCTGAAATAGAAAATTGTTATACCTACGTCATTCTTTTTAATTGTTATTTACCTGGAAAATAAAATAAAAACGCAAGCAAAATTAATTTTAAAATTAAGGTTACTTGAAAATCTATTTCAAAATTTGTACCAAACAGACAAGCAAACATTCAGACAAGAAAGCGAGTTCATATTGGCAACCAGTTCTGAGCTATGTTTATAGTTTAAAGTCTCTTAGTGCATCGGGAAGTTACTTTAAAACAGATTGAAAACTTGTTCCGAACTGACAGACGAGAAGACTAGTTAATAAAAACGTGGTAAAGTGAAAAATAAAATATTTTCTTGAGTTTTGATAATTTGAAGGTATGTTAGGAGGCTTCAGAACTATTCCAATTTTCATTATAATACTTTTTCGTTCAGGAGAAACTCGACAGTGACTTCCAAGGTGTTTTACTTCTAAGTTACGGAACTCTGTAAGTGGAATGTAATAACCTGAAATAAATACAACGCTTTAGGTCCTCATTTGCCAGACATATATACCGGGTGTCCAAAAAGTCCCCCCCCCCTTTAACTTTGGAACAAGTATAAATAAATAAATGAGCTTCGGGGTATCTTTATATGCCAAAAGGAAATTAATTTTGGTATAACCGACCATTTCACCCCTTACCCCAAAATGGGGGGGGGGGGAGTTGAGGGGGGAATCCAAAAATCGTAAATACAAACCTCCATCAAATGATCCCTCTTTTTAAAGGGCTTGATAAATGAAGAAGAATGGCACAAATTAGAGGTCTCTATCTTAACCCTATCGAAAATGGCGGCCAGTCAAAGTTATTAACACAGATTTTTAATTAGGTACGTTCAATACCTTTCATTGGTAATAAAGCTAAAGATTTACCTTAATTCTAAATTTATATTAAATGCTCAAAATGACATCAATTTACTTCTTGGTAAAAATAAAGCCTTGATTCAAAGAAACGCCTTGTATCTAGAAACTGCAAGTTTATTAGTTCCTTTTAAGCTTATGCCAAATTGTGTAAATATTTTGTTTAGTATACTACATTTTGAATGACCCCTGATTTTATTAAATAACATGCAAAGGACCATTATTCCTTTCCACTGGAACATAGTATTTGTAACGTAATTAAAATTGTGTTAACATAGGATATTTAAAAGTTGATTGGCCGCCATTTTCGATTGGGTTAAGATAGATACCTCTATTTTGTGAAATTCTTCTTCAATTATTAAGCCCATTAAAATGAGGTATCATTTGATGGGGGATTGTGTTTAAGATTTTTGAATTACTCTCTCAACCTCCCATTTTGGGATAAGGGGTGAAGTGGTCGGTTACACTAAAATTAATCTCCCTGTGTCATATAGACATACCACGAAGCTCATTTATTTATTTCTACTTGTTCCAAAGTTAAGCGGGGGATTTTGTGGAGACCCTGTATATTTGCTCTTTACTTAACAATTTAGTTTTATCTTTTAGGTGGTCAAGTACTACCATGCCGTACTAGGTATTGACATAGTGCTCATGTGTACCAGAAACTACAATCGTTTTTAAAAACATCAATATAAAATAATAGCAACAGCTTCGACATGTTTGGTGTGTGGTATGCGTATCATTGACTTTTAATTAGTTTCTCTTTCATTATTTTTATATCGTGTCGACGTTTGTAGATATATGTATACGTACATCTACAGTCCTAAATATTATAACCTTTCCCTCCCACTCCTATTACTTTGTAAATACTCCTGGCAGGGTACAATTAATATGCTACAAGTTAGCCCAAGTGAGTGTCGAACATATACTAAAGTAAGAGTCTGTAGCAACTTCAGAATCAAAATCGTGCCCATATTGATCGGTTACAGCCCAAATAAAATATATTATAATTGGAGCAAGAAAATTTTAAAGCGTTTGAGAAAGTAAAAAACAAACAAGTTTTTTGCCACATCAAACCGCTACTCTATTGGATCAAACCATCCCTCGTCCTTTCATTAGAATTTGCAACATTATCTCGGTTGTAGCAGTCTTTATTAGAAGAGGACCGTCATGAATGTTGAATGCAGGTAAACATACTGTGACTAAAGACTAGAACTTCAAGTTATTTTTTTTAATGTTTGCATTTCTGTTATATAAAATAACTTAATTAAACATAGTGTGACTAAAGAATATAAGTTTTTTTTTTAAATGCTTGCATTTCTGTTTTATAAAATAACTTAATTGATGTTACTAACTTATATATATATGTTTACAAAAGTACAATTAAGTAATATATGTGTTATTTTACTTCAATATAGATACAAGTTAACAGTTTTGTTAGTTTTTATTACCCTGACTCTATATAAATGTTTTTAAGCCTGGCGGTCCTTTTCTAAAAAAAGACCAGGTTGTAGGATCTCGCGGGATATATTAGAGTCTATTAATGTAAAGATTTTTGCATAAAACTTTGTAAAATGACAGTAGAGGTTCTGTGTATATTTTTTCCAGTTGTTATAAACTACGAATAATACGATTATTCTCTAAAAGCACATAACGGAATAATGATCATTGCTAAATATTGTGGATAAATGTGTATCGCCTCACGGTGTAACACACGGTTGCAACAATTTACATTAAGTTTGTACTATTTTCCAGTTTTCTCTAAATTATCTTTCTTGCTATTTATAAACATAATCAATCAGTCACTGTCCTGGTATACACAGTTTTTGAAATAGAATTTATTCAAATATCTTTAAAACATGCTACAGTCACCACATAATATAAGTTAGCTTTACTAACAAATGTTGTTATATTCCGAAATGTATGATAATAAAACCGTTATAATTTTACTTTGAACGGTCAAATATCGATGCTCAAACTTCAAAATGTAAAGTCCAATTGGCAATTGAATTAAATTGTGTATGTTTAAAACTATTTCGTTTTCATGTTCCAACCATTAGGATCTACCATAACAAATCGGTACTAAACAAATAAAAGAGCACTGTGGTGATAAAAGCACACTGATTTGAATAAAAACCCCTAACCACAAAACAAGGAACAAAAACTATAATTAAACAACTGAATTGTAAGTTCTGTTTTTAATACGTTACCCAACATAACATTGTTTTTGTTCCCTATTTTGTGGTTCGGGGTTTTTATTCAAATCAATGTGAAATCGGTACTCTTTTTTATATAAAAAATCCTACAATTCACGCAAAAACTCTAGCCCTACTGCGCACGCGTTAGGATCCAGGTCACCGCTACCTGCCCACCCGACCCCAATCCAAGTGCGTCTGTTCACGTATACAATAATCTGTTTGCATTTTCTTTTCCACGGAAGTCGGTGTGTGAGGTGAGCGTTGTTGTAGCACTTTAGTATTGTCATAATTTTTGTACTTCCATATAACCATGCACCACAAGGAGGTGATGTGAAACTCGGATGGCAAACAGGACGGGAGCGACGATAACCCAGTTGGCAAGGGGGTAAAGTCATGCACTTTGGTTCTATAGTTTGAATATAGCTATTGGCATTGGTAGTTAGGCTATTTCCGTGATTTATTCTACTCGCCGTCTTCATTAGTCAAATAGTCATAAAGTAAATACGAAACTATAGGCTCTAGGCAGAAATAAACTACCAATATATGGATACCCCAAAAAATACTTTAATTCCCGCGCCTGTTTACTCAACGTAGCTATATTCTAGCGTAAACCAACTAGTACGTGTTTTAGTTTAGCATTACTGCTTAAAAAAGGTGCAACTCAGCCGTAATTGTTGTTTGTCCTTGAGTTGAATTACGCCTGCGCTATAGACTTATATGCTAAACAGTAGAGTATAGCAAATAGTCTAGCTTTCCGGTGCTATGCTACATGCTTAAAGCAATAATTCTAAATACAGAATTGGTAGTAACTGAAACGATTGTGAGTTAATACTGTTTTAATAATAGTTACACTCTGACGCAGTACAGAAAATAAAATTAATCTTTGGCCACACCTGAGGTTAGAGTTTATTTTCATGAGTCGCCTCAGTACACCATTATAAATTGGGCGGTAGTAATTTTTTTATAATTTTTTTTGTAAATACAACTCTACTCAAAATTTCAACTTATTAAATTAATCTTTTTCTGAGACACAAGCTGTTAAGCGAAAGAAGCAAAATGGATGTTGTATGAAAACTAGGATTTTTAGGACATTTTAGTAAAGACATTGTGAATTGCCTTTGGTCATAAAAAATAGCTAGACGTAATGTTAGAGCGTCCGGAAACAAGGATCTATTTTGGTTGTGAAAAAACAAATTTTGACAGTTGTTTATACAAATTGTATCATCTCCCTTACACAAAAATATGTGACTCAACGATCAACCACAAATATATTACGTTAATATGCGAACCTCCATTAATTGTAAGTGAAATAATTTTAACATGCGTAATTTTACTTGTACTTTAGCAGAGAAATTTTACTTGTATATAAACAAGAGCAATACTATTACACACAACAAAAGCTTGCACATGATTTAGTTTATTCATTTATAAATGGTTTTTGGTCCAGGAGTAATACCTAAAAGTATTGATAGTTATGAAACACCCTGTATAGAGAGAAGAGTTGTTTCTCCTAAAAGGGGTTAATTTTAGTGTTCTACCTATCAACATTTTGTAAATTTTTGTGTTGACAGCCCTTTTTTAATAGATCTGAATTAGTCCTATCCTAAGAATTTTGTGAGTAATCGAAAACTATCAAAAGAATTGTTGGAATTCATCCACAGTTTGCAAATCAAAAACTAACAAAACCACTGTCGGAATTCATCTAGTTTGCAAATCGAAAACTACTAAAAGCATGTTGAAATTCATCTAGTTTACAAATCGAAAACTACCAAAAGCATTGTTGAAATTCATCTAGTTTACAAATCGAAAACTACCAAAAGCATTGTTGGAATTCATCTAGTTTGCAAATCGAAAACTACCAAAACCATTGTTGGAATTCATTCAGTTTTGTTGCATATCAAAAACAACATATGGAAAACATTGCATATCAAAAACGCTAAATGTTTGTATGTATAACATTACTCTTAAGGGCAATTCTTTAAAATCTTTAACCTGAAAGATGTTTATTTAGAAATGTATAATGGATTTCACCTACGTTATACAGGGTGACTATTTTAAGTGTGCCACCATTGGTATATCAGAAGCGACAAGATTTACAGGAAACTTTAAATGAGGGACTTCACCTACTTTTTAGTAGCCATTAAAAATATGAATTTGAAATTTCGAAAATATGCCGCCATTTTCCAATATGGCGCCCAACTTTCGAATTTCTTATGGGAACCCCCATTTTTTATGACAGATTTGGATTTTAAATGCAATTTTAAGACTGTTTTATTCTTGGTGTTTTTTTGATAAACTTAACCGTTTAGTCGCTAGGAGTGCTGAAAGTTTTAGAAACTCTTATTTCAACAATTATTAAAGAGGCTTATTTTCAATTTGCAAACAATAAAATTTATCTTAAAGTGCAATATGTTTTACAATGGAATGTTAAAAAGCTGTTGCAATTTCATAAATACTTTATTTTATACAAAAAACGTACTTAATTCTGTTAAAAAATCGCTAACGTAACTACTGTGTATTGTGTAGAAGATGTATTTATGTGAGCACGCATGTATTTATGAAGATGGAGGACACTTTGAAAACCTTCTTTAAGTTATAATTAATTACCGTAGTCCCAATTTAAAAACAATATTAGAAATGTATTCACGTCAAAAAAAAAAAAAAAAACACGCACAACACAAACACAACAAACACACACAGTACTGTGAACGATATTTAAAATATGATAAACGACGTTTTGCGATGATTTTAAACACTTCGTGTCTTCAGGTCTTAACAAAACTAAGCCCTACGTTTAAGCCTCTCGGAGCGCCCAACAGGTTAACTGAACAATGCTTGTTGCGGTAGCTAATTTACATTTAATCGATTATCATACTAAATTTGTTTATCTTTTAATAACTTGTTATTTGATTAACAATAGTTTTGAATAAATTTTGGTAACGCTTTTATTGAAAAGTTCAGATTAATTTAAACTCTGTATTTTGAGATTTGGGAAGTAGGTTTGATGTTTTTTGCAGATCCGGAAGCATTCTATACACTATAGCAAAATTACCATAACGTAATAGAGTTTCTGAGTGCAGTGTAAATACAGCTGACTCTCGTGTTTCAAGGTCAATGACAATGTCAAGTGAGATACGTAATACAGACTTCCTGGTGCTATAAACACGAGCCTTGCAATAGTACTGATGCGTTCTGAAGCTTCAAGAAAAATGAATGTATAACACTCCACTTTCTAATCTTTTTCTAAACAAAACACATCATTGCGTATATGTGGAAGCTATATTTTTGAAAACTAATAAACGATTTTCGAAGTTTTACGTCAGGTTTGATCAAAATCGTTTCAGCTACTTTTTTCAATTTCACAACATCTGTGCGCACGAGCCAGAAAATATTCCAAATTATTTCGGTTGGCTTATTTAAACTCTATCGAAAGTCTGTTTGAAATCTGTGCTGCTGTTATCGAGTTATAACGTTTTGTAGGCTTCTTATAAAAAACTGAACTTGAGACGTTCTGTACCGCAAGCAGTTTTATCAAAATCACACTTAATGTTCTGAACTAACCACCTAACCAAAAACAATAACCACAGCGAGAAGATATAATACATTGTCGGTGGGATCCTGTGAGAGGAGTTGAACGCATAAATGTAAAACATATTTTTCTCTTTCTCAATCGTTTGGATCCCATGTAGTTTAATGTAAAGCTGTACATGTACACCACTGACGGGGGTTTCTAAACGTAAACTGCAGTAAAATCTAAAATATTACAATTAATTTTATAATAATTTATTTTAATTTCCACAGAATTAAAATTATATATACAAACAAAATTGTTCCTTTAGTGTACATAAATAAAACTTTAAAATTCAGTAACAAATATTTGGTAATAGAATGAAACTTGTCAATAAAAATTAATTATTAATATTATTTATAAATTATAAAACTACTTGTGTAAAATGTATACAAAAAATTAATTTACATTTACAGGACAATTAAAACGCCCTTACACTTGTGCAGGAGTTATCAATTGAAATTCATAATCGGACAAACCAACAGCCAGATCGACTGTGAACAATCTAACGTAAACCAATTTTTAATTGGATTTTTCATAGTTTTTAAATACATCTAAACGATCTAAATTAAAATTGCATTTAAAAATATATATTTTCCTTAACTTCCATCATAACATTGAATTCTACAAGTGGTTATCAAGTTGTTTGATAACGATAAACACATATTGGACTACTGTTTAAGAAAGAGAAAATATTGAATGTTTAAGTTTAATTGTTTAATTTTTAAATGTTAAATATCATGTTTTATTTTTTTGGCGTAATATTACACAAATTGAAAAAAGAAAAATTTATGTTTTTTGTTTTTGTTAATTGGTAAGCTAATAAATCTAACCTATCTTGCTTTGTGAGGACTATGTGATGAACTAAAGCCATTTCATTAGCAATGACTCTGTACATCATTTTTTAAACTTTAAAAGTTAAAACGAAGGTGAAGAATTTCTTTGAAATAAGTCGTGGAAAAGTATCATAAAACCTACATTATTTATACAAAATAGCGAACTGTTTTTGAAGACTAATCAAAGCCTTCAATGTGAACTATACATTCTCCCCTAAATGAATAAAACTTGGGTTAATTTTAAAATACATCAATTTTGCGCTGTATTGATTCTGTTAAGTGTGGTTTTAAAAACATGAAAATGTAGGCCTACTTCTTCAATAGAATAAAACTTGAACACAGAATATGGTTTCAAGGGCAAAGTCGCCATTTTAAGTGAATCAGTTATAGTTTGATTTATTATTGTAGCTCGTGTATCACTGACTCGGTAATGCGAATCAGTTGTGGGACTCTATGATCCAGCTTCATTCAGTCATGTATATATTCTTATGTCAAGCTCAATATTAACTTATTATTCATTTCAGGGTCCAATGTTTAGTGTCCCAAAAGCAAATATTTTATGGAATTGTTGGCTCAATATTTATTTATATGTACTTCTTTAAATTGAAAAAATGTTGATGAAAATATAGTTTTTCATCGAAAGGGATTTAATCGAAATGATTTGAGCAACCACATAGCATCCACAAAGCTAGCGATTTTAGCCAACTCATCTAAGTGAAACTTCAAATTTAAATGAATTTGTAATGGTGAAGTTTAAAAAGATTGTTCGGGATAAATTTAGAAAGCTTTTTATAACCCAACAATAAGCTCTAGTTTAGTTCATGCTGGATTTTTTACATCTGAATCTGCATAACACAATTCATCAGCACTGCTGTTATAATTTCCCCGAATGGTCCTGAAAACATTTAATTAATACTAAATAATATCGGACCTAAACCAAACTTTGTAGTTTGAAAAACCATAGATGTGGGATGGGGGTTTTAGCATCATTTTCGGAAATGTATTGGAAAGCGATTTTTTTCTAAAATCTGTTGATATCTTTAAGAAAGCTCTTCCGATCGATATGCCACTCAACAGTATCATATAATATTCATTATTAAGATATTACATTTTGGCACAAAGGGATGTTGTCATATATTTCTAAGATTTAATCTGATTAAGGGATCCAAATAAACATTCCGTTTAACTGTTTATAAGATTTCTAACAAAATATACTTTGTTATGGCAAAATTTGTACAACACTGTTTGTATAATTGATAATACCGCTTTTTGAAACTGATTTGTAAGATAAAGTCGATTAATTGGAACATTTTGCAGATTTGGTAAGTAACATTTTGGATTGAAATGTTAAGTAAGTAAATGGTAAGTAACTACTGGATCGAAATAAAAATGCCCAAAAATAAAATCTCTTAAAATGAAGTTATATGTTTTTATTTTAGCCTGTGGAACTATTGATTTGAATTGGTTAGTTAGCCTCGAATCAAAAGTTGTTCTGTTTCTCTATGATTTGTTTTAATCAGTTTTGCCGTAACCGGAGTCATCTTTACTCATGATTCAAAGCACGTTATCTTTACCCGAACATAACCGACAATTATTTTGCTGGGTTTGGTGTTACGTGTGCGGTACATTTGACAATGCCTCCGGTTGAGACACAACAGCTGTAGAGACCTGTTATAACATTTCTATTTTCTTCATAAGTAAATTTAACCAATAAATTATGTTCCATAGTAAATTATTAAGAATTATTTTTTTTAGGTAGGGTGTTTTCGCTATCTTTTGACATCCAAATAAAGGTCTTATCATTTGTTCAGTATTTTTGCTTTTGTAGAAAACTACAAACATTATTGGTGTAAATGTTTTCCAAAATTAATTAATGATTATATTTATTTGTTCTAAGAGTTATGTTTTATTGTGGACCATTGTTGCATACAATGATGGACAGAAGAAAAGGAAGGTTTTAAATATTTCGTTTATTTTCTTTTAGGTCTCATTTTTAAATTTGGCAGAACATTAAAAGAATATCATGAAATATACAATGTCTTACTTGTACAAATGTATAAGCTTACGAGTATACATAAACAATTCTTAAATACAAATACCGCTACTCTTACATTATAACTATGTAGATAAGAAGTTCGTTTAAGAGATTAAATTGCCACTTTCATTCAATTGTAGACGATTAAATAAAAATATTGGTTAGTAACGTCCACCATTTTTCCAATTTAATTGACAACTGTTTTTAATGTCAACTAATAACGGTTAAGACTTTAATATTTTCTTCTATCCTAGCATTATGCAATCTGGGTTTTTAAATTGCTCTTTAAACTTTATGTCCGTAGCACTTTTTGTGCTGTTAGTTTTTTACCTTGTAAATAAATTTAAGAGGAAAATATTTAATTACAGTTCTGTGCAATTAAAAAACAAACCCCAAACCGTTATGAGTCCGTCTAGATCTGTAAGTCACCGTTGAATTTCCCAGGATCGTATAAAAGCAACAAGGAAAGTTTAAAGGCGACAGGGAACATATTATAAAGGCAACAAGGAAGTTATAAAGGCAAAAGTGAAAGTATAAAGCAACAAAGAATGAATAAAGGTACCAAGGAACTTAAAAGGCCTCAGTAAACGTATATATGTAACAGGGAACGTATATGGGTACCAAGGAAGATATAAAGGTAACAAGGATCGCGTAAAAGCAACAGGGAACGTATAAAGGCATCTAGGAAGTTAACAGGTAACAGGAAACATATAAGAACAACAAAGAACGTATAAAGGCACCAGGGAAGTTATAAAGTTAAAATGGTACGTATAATAGCAACAACGAACATATTAGAGCACCAAGGAACGTTTAAAGGCAACAGGGAATGTTTAAAGGCAAGAAGGAACGTATTAGGACAGTAAAGATATTATAAAGGTAGCAAGGAAGTTATAAAGTATACACGGAACGTATAAAAGGAACAAGGAACGTTTAAAGGCAACAAGGAACTTACAAAGGCATCAAGGAATATGTAAAGGCAACAGGGAACGTATAAAGGCAACGAGAAATATATAAAGGCAGCGAAGAACGTATACAGGCAACACGAAATGTATAAAGGCAACAAGAAAGTTATAAAGCCAACAGTGAACGTATAAAGCCAACTTGGAATGTATAAAGCCAACTGGGAACGTATAAATGCAACAAGGAACGTGTAAGGGCAACAGGCAACGTATAAAGGCAACGAGAAACATATAAAGGTACAAAGAACGTACACAGGCAACACGAAATGTATAAAGACAACAGGAAACTAATAAAGGCATCAAGAAACGTATAAATGCAACAAGAAAGTTATAAAGCCAACAGGGAACGTATAAACGCAAGAGGGAATGAATAATGGCAGCAATGAACGTATAAAGGCAACACGAAATGAATAAAGGCAACAGGAAACTAGAAAAGGCATTAAGGAACGTATAAAGGCAACAAGGCACTTATAAAGACATCAGGGAACGTATACAGGCAATGAGAAATAAAATATAAAGGCAGCAAAGAA
>JAGFPH010001096.1:74850-102638 GCA_018207615.1 Philaenus spumarius | reverse complement strand
GATATTGGTCTGAATTATTGTTATTTAAATAGAACCGTAAAGATTTGAGCTTCTGTTGTATTATCAAATTAGGTCTACTGGCGATGAAAAATTGAGTGAATTTTAAAATGCACAATAACATAGTTTTGCCAAAAGACTATTTAATATATTTGTCAAGTGTCAAGCTCAAAGTGTATTTTATAATAATAATAATATATTAAAATATGCATGCATATTCACTTCTGAGAAACTTTTCCTCAGTCGACATATTCTAGGGATATATAATGATATATCAACTTTTGAGTCTATAAAATAAATAAATGAAAACATTAAAAACACAGCAGTTTTAGGTATTACAGCATTTTCAGGTGTAAAAAATAAGTTTTCAGTACAAAAATATATTTATTGTCTTTTCATTAGAGATCCATCGTACTATACAAAAACTATTTTTAACAGAGCACTTAGAAAGTTAGGTAAATGAAAACCTAAAATAATAATGGTATAAAATGTAGGCTATTCTACTTAATTCTAAAAACAGCAATTAATTATTTACATATTTTAATATTACACACACATGATGGATACCATCTTTAATACGGTTGAACCATTATAAGACTTTTTATAAACAATTAAAAATAATTGCCAGTAAAAAGTAAGTACATAATACATAGATAGTTAACGTTGAATTTAAAATATAGTTACAGTATTTAATTAAAATTATCCAATTGAAAGATACTTTAAATTATGATGACATTGTAGGTTAATATAACAAATATTGGTAACTTCGTCAAAATAAAAAAGTAAAAAGTTTGTGTCAGTAAGTAGGTTTTTATTTTAGGTTTAATTTAAATTAAAATCGTGACTTATAGGTTGATGATGGCTAAAGAACGAGCGATTCTAACCTCAAAATTAAAATTTGCTGAAGGTCATTAGTTTAAGACACAAGGATTGGTACAAGGCTTGCTTAATTGCAGCAAAGATTGTAACAATTTTATGTTCTGTTTAATCTTTTGAATGTGCGTTTGTTACTAGGGGAAGCCGATGCCCGACCCTATGCTCACTTCGCTCACCTTATTGCTTAGTAAATAATTTAATCCAGCCTATAATTTAGGTGACCATTTAAATTACAAACCATAATATAAACAGAAATCATTTAATATAACGCACCCAATAAAAAGTTGTCCTTGTTTTAGTTTGTTAATTTGTAAATAGACTTTTGGTAATTAAAGTTTTCTTTTAATATGGCTATTTTGGTAGGGTGTTAATTAGGTTAACCACCCAAGGCATTTGGATTATGTTATTTGGAGTTTTATGATTTATAAATGATTGGTATTTAAAAAAAATTTACACTTTATAAATTTAATAAAAGCACTAGGCTAATACAAAAATATTTTTTCAGTTTTTTGTTCAGATTTTTAGACGCTTTGTTTGGAAAGTTTTGAGGGCCAACAAGAAAACAATTTTTGCTAACTTTGGGGGTTATGTCTTACGACTGACTTGTAACAATTTAATCAATAACAAAATTGATCACGTTCAAGAACAATATACAATTTATTAAAATGTATTAGAATTTTGTTTAGTGAAAATAAATGTTATATTGAGGTTTTTTACAGATTTAGACGTGTTTGTTTAAAAATTACGGATAGTGGACCGATTTATAGTTTACACGATTTTGATGTCTTATATTTAATTTTAATTTAAAGACCCACAAAATAACATCATTTAAAGTACAATCATTTTTTGTTTTTACTTAAACCTACAAAATATATTTTTCAATTTATCTTCAGTCCTCATTTGTGTTTACTAATAGTTTCAAAAAGATGGTAAAACAAAAGATAAAAATAAAGAATTTTGTAAAAAAAATATTAAATATCATTATGTCATGTATTTCTTACCCTATCATTTACCTATTTGAAACCAACCTGTGGGCGTAAAAGCGATTTATGTTACATATTTATTGAATACTTACACAAAGAAAATTTTGTTCACTAAAGAACAATCGTTATTAAAATCGTTATTAAAATTAACGTCATCATAGCCACATTTCTAAAGATAACGTGTGTTTTAATGACCTAGAAATGAATCTACCATGTATTTTAATTACAGTTTTAATCACTTTGTCGTTTCTAGTCTTTATGCTAATATTGCTCTCATTATTTTTCTAGTGTTAGGAACTATTGTTTCCTTCTTAGTCGTGTTTACAAAATACCAAAAACATTGACTGTCTGGATGGTTTAATTTAAATTATTTGATATAATATCAATGCGTTTAATTTTCAGATTCCTTGATTCGTCCATATGTAGTCCATTCTGAAACAGAAAATAATATTATTAATTACAAAATATGCATAGTGCTTCAAAAGGCAGGCCAGTCACGAAGTGTTTGATATCTATTTTAAATAATAAACATACAAAATGTGTATGTTAGTTTATCAAAATTTAAACGAAAACTACTTATCTATATACTTTCAAGAATTTGCTAAAACTTTGCACAGACGCTATGCCTTTTCTGCTGAGTCTAAATTAAAACCTTTTGGCCCAATAGTTTGGTGTCTTTGCTCAGATACTTCCATAATCATTAGAAGTCGATTCCTTACACCCTTTTTGAATAGTATGTTCTTAAATTGTCAATCCTATGTATGCATTTGTTATAGTTCAAAATGAACAAAATTTTCCTTTTCCTTAGACAATACTACAACAGCTTATAGTCAAGCAACATAAATGTATAAATTTTAAATAAAAACTCTTTACCCATACATAAGCCATCAAAAATTTTTTCAAATAATAATTATGATTTAAATGACACTTTTACTGATATGTTAAGCTTTCTGCCCAAGTAACAATGAATATGATTTATCGCTTTTTCCAAAATTGGAGAGAGCAGTAATTGAAAAGGTTTTGTGACAGCGCCAGTGTTATGGATGCCTTTTAAGTCCTAACCGTTGCAACAGTATAAGAATGTGTGGTAGAAATTTGGTAGTAGAAAATTTCTATAAAAGTCAGCTATATTATGCTATAAATTGTGGATTTTGTACAATAACCGTTTTCATCTAACAGTGAACAACCTGAAAAATAACATGTTCTTAGGTACGAAAATGAGGAAATTCAACTAATAAATAACATACATATTTTATTAGATGGTGAAAATGAAGATTATAACAATTAAAGGACAAAAACAATAATATATTAACTTATTTTGTTTAAAGTTTATATAAACTCACCCGAAAAGTAATTCTAAAAGAACTAAGAATGTTAATGTTATATTTAACCTTTAATTAGGATAGCCTAATATGAGAATCTTTACAGGTGTTACAAAATTACACATGTATCGCCATGATACTTTACATTCTTGTGCGAACACGATATTGATCTAGTAGATTTGTTTTTAAATCCATCGGCAAATATTTAAACAGCAAGACGATTTTGCTTCATCGCCAACTACACCAACTTTGTATGTAGTACTTGATGAATTGTCTCACCTTTAAGATGGTCATCCAGGGTAGATAGTACTGGATACCATTGAGCACTGGAGTAATTGATCTTTGGTCTTGTGCCACCATAATCTTCAGGCATGTAAGCCGGATCCAAATGTTTGTGTAGTGAACTCATTTTAGATCCGTGAAAAAATAACTAAAACACAAATAACATACCATAATTCAGTGTCTTGCAGGTTATACATCGAATGAAGAAGTTAAGGGATGATTTTAACTGGGCTTTCGATTTTTAATAGAATTTTACATCTTACCTATATTATAAAACTGAAAATGTTATCTTATAACTGCTTTGTCTAGTTAACTATATGATTTACAGCAACGATTCAAGTATTTGAATATTTTATTCAAATTGGCCCTATATTATCATAAGTTACCCAGGAGAGTTGATACAGCAAAAATCAAATTCCCTTATTAAAGCCATGTTATATTAAAATTTGCATTATCTCGAAATTTGTTTCAGGTAATATATGGTACAGCTTTTAGACTCAAAAACTCAAAAGTTATTTTGACGATGAAAGTATACTTTTTTCTAGTTAGACTGATTTAATTTTTTGTGCAAGTGTTTTTTCATATGTGAATTTACACATAGATATGGATGTGTTATCCTGAAAGACATTTCAATTGTCAACTTAAATAGTTAATTTCAATTACGAAAACAAATCATTATTTTATATTAACTGTAATTTGAGCAACAATTTATGTATTTTGATCTCTCCAAAAGTGATAAATAACTGTCTAGCAGGGAGTAAATATTTGGGATTTGAATGATGACAGACAACTTTTAATTAAATCAGCTATAGTATACTAACAAAACAAAAAATGTCTATTAAGACGTTGTTTGTTACAATAAAACAGTTGTATAAGTTATCTCATGTACGAAGTGAGTTATTACTTATTCAGAACGAACAATCAATTTAATTAAGCACAATAAAGTAGAAAACTATAAACATTGATGGGTCTAATATACACTAAAATAACCGACATAAATTAATAACCTTTTGAAAAATATTATTGCTATTTTTTTAAATTGTTAAGTTTTTACACTTTACATTTTTCCAGGAAGGGTTAACTGAAGGAAGGTTATATCTGAATTACAAGTGAAAAACATGCACAGGGATTTGGGCCCAGGGCTTTTATCATTCCGTGCTAATGCTCTGCCAATTATTGAGCTATCCTGGTCACATAAGATATCGGTCGATGTTATCTCACTTGTACCAATGAATACTTAAATTTAAGTATTCATTGCTTGTACTTTTAAGTAACACAACTGCAGGTTGCAAATAGAATTAATATTGATTTTAATGTCGTTTCAAAAATGACCTATCGGTTGTCACAAAAAATGCAGTAAACCGTACAAGTGAGATAACATCGACCAATATCTGGTATGATCAGGGTAGCTCAGTTGGTTCATCCCGGTCATTTCGTTGGTTCATTTCGTAAATTTTAAGTCGACTCGTACATCTTAGAAAATTTCGTAAAAAGTAAAATTTACGAAATCGATTTGAAAGATCAAGTTTTTAGGTCAAGCACTTTAAAATAATCATTTTTTGTCTCTTAAAATTTTTTCTAAAAACTCTTCCTTTTCGAGATATTAGCAACTTTATGTCGATTTATTTCAACACGTTTAGGGCCACCATTTTGTTTTGGATGGACCGATTTAAATTTTCTTTATGTCATTTTCCTAGTCTTAAATAGACCTTTAAAATGAGGTATCACATGACCATACTTCCCATTTAAACATTTTGAGTTTCCCCCAAAATCCCCACTTTTTAGGGGACTCTCAAAATTTCCGATTGCTTCAAAAGATACTTTGGGCTAAGTTAGTATCGTTCCTCAAAGGATATTTGTTTGTTTTAACAAACACAAAATTTAAAGGGGGGGGGGGGACTTTTAAGACACCTGGTATGTAAAAAAACACTAGAGGCAGGACTGTTTTCAAGACGATAATTATTTTATTTTTGATAATGGAATGTTTTTTCAAGTCCTATACAGTATAATTAAGAAAGGGAGACTTCATTAATTCTGTAACAGCTAAGAAACCTTTAATTTTTGTTTAAATTGCAATTGAACAGTAATGAAAAAACGTAGGATGAAAACGCTTATTGCCAGCTATGTTAGCATATCTAAAATCACATAATTTCTACTTACTCTGTTTCTAAGTTTTTCCTGGACAAATGGCTTAAACATGGTCCACACCATATTAAACAGAAACGGCTGTTTTACAATGTGTACTTCTTTCAATCGAAGTGGCATTGCATCCTATAACAGAAAAAGGGATGTTACATAAAAAGTGTTATTAAATATAAATGTAAGAAAATTGATTTGCTAAAACTATAAAACCTATCTATGCTCATTTAGTTTTTATAACGTTTAATAAACGTAATAATTAGGAATTTAAAAGCTTATTTAAACAAGCTATAAAATGTGTAAAAGAGGTTTTGAGTAAATGGTTTATATCAATCAAACTGGCATTTATAATTAAAATGTTTAACGATGATACAGACTATTTTATTTGTATCGTAGGACTATAAATTTAACTTTGCATCTAAAAAATATTATTACCAATGTATTTTTTTGTTTGTTTACTTTGATAGGCAACAAATTTAAAACATTATTAAATGTTCTTGCACCAGTAGTATTTTCAGAAATAAATGTTTCAAATAACACCTTGATAAACATGGCTAAATAGGTATAATTTGTCAATTACAATTAGTAGCCTATTTCACATAGACAAATTATGCTATAGAAAATAATAAAATTATAGGATATAATAAACACGTAAATGTTATACATTCAAGTTCAAATCTGATTTTTGTAAAATAATGTTACCAACCATAAAAGACGAATTGCTGGATAGAAAACAATTAGCACTGATAGTTTTTATCCTGTAAAACATGTTCAGAAAAGGTGGTAAAGGTTTTCGTGATTTAATTGCTTTGTAAATTAATAACATAATGTAAAAATTAGGTTTTAAATAAAGATTCAAAACTTTAGTAATACTTATTAAAGAAATATATATATTAAGTTTTTTAATAACACCGTTGCAACACGCAGTTGGAACAAGGGTGTAGGCAATGAATACTTAAATGAACATTTAAGTATCCATTGGTGTAGGTAGCCTTTTGATCACTGCATTGCGGCTTCTTCTGATGTCTCCAAGAAATTAAGTGGGACATATTATGGCACAATATATTATTTATAACCTAATATTTATTCAGAATCATTCTGTTAGCAAATTACTAAATATATGAAAGAACATAAATATGGCCATATCTCATTCAAGAAAACCTGACTTGACTAGTAGTTGACTTTTGCTAGAAAAAGGTCAGGAAATCGCAAAGCACAGATGCGCTCCAATGCGGAAAGTTACTATTCCTTATCAATCATAAGTTTGGGGTTATCAATCAAACTCTTACGTCCAAGTCATTCATAACAATGACCTCTTTTTTTATGTGTGACACGTCTTATCAATTGATTTAAAAAATGAAAACGAGCCTTTGTGTTAGCATTTCAACCAGATAAAGTAGAACAGGCAAATTTAAACTGGCATAACCTAGTAAACGGTTTTATCGTTCAACCAGACATAATTATTATTATATTAATCTTGTCTCTTTGTTTCAACAATTCAATTTGTCAGATCTAATTACGGCTATGTTACTGGACACCGATATGGCTTTATAAATTAATCAGCTGTGATGAATTTAATTCCCCCGTGAATCAAATTATTTGAGATAAATATTTTGATTGAACAAAATAAATTATCTATATTTAATTTGTAAAATGTATAAAATATATAACATGAATTATTAGTGACATAATTTTTTTCCAGCATGCATAATAGTTTTCCTGTAGAGCATATAAATACATCTAAATTCTACCACCGCTCTCTCTCTCTATTGATGTTTGTTTGTCGTCAACATGACAATACGATGTGTCAAATATTATGTAAATGCCGATACAACAGATATTCGGAATAGTCTGTCAGGTTGCTGACGTCATTATGTCAATGAATGCTGACAGCGCAGAGCTGCAACGATATTGTATGACAAAAGGAATTATAATAATTTGTTAAATTTTTTACCATCAGCAAAACAGAGTTGTTAAATAATATATGTATTTTTTTTATGAGATAGTTGAAGGGGCTTCATAGCCTCAACCTGCACCCAAATAAAGACGACAGTTCTTTTTCTCTCTCTCTCAGTAGAGTTTTTGAGCAACATTCTAGAAAAACATAAATACAAATTCTGAAAAAATGGGTTTGATATGCTTAAATAAAGCCTTTTCAAACGATATCTGATGAAAGAATTTTATAAAATTTTTGTTTTGTTTGATACTAAACGTTGGACTCTATAATTAATAAGTAAATATTGAGCTTGACTTGTGAGAAAATATACTTGATAGAGTCAAACTTGAACACAGAATCTCACAACTAATAACTCAAACTCGTTTCAACGACAAAATCGCCATCTTCAGAGATGCACGAGCTACAATAATAAAACTAAACTCAGTTAGTGGCGTTTTTATTCTATGAACCTGAAATGAATATAAAATTATTGTTGACTTATTATAACAGACAGATAACGAGTGACATTACAAGGGTTCCCATCTCACCTGAATAAACGTCAGAAGCCGCATTGAGAACGAAGGCGACATGGCAAGAACTTGTTTCATACTGAGTTTGTCGAAATCTAAAACTACAACCACCCCACGAACTTGCGTTTCCGGTTCCAAAATGGCTGCTAAGTGAATAAGGTAGAAAAGACGGAAAAGTTGGTCTGACGTCACCTTCTTTGTGTCCCATAATCCTGTAAAAATGTATCAATTTAATTCAAGGAGAAAATGCACAAATTGTTAATTGGAAGGCCAGAAATACTTGCTATCTTCAGTAAGTAACTTCGTTATTAAATAAGATAGCTAATGGGGTTTGCGGTAATCCTATAACAAGTGGTTGCTTCTATGAGCTTAGTTCTTCCAGTTTTGGGCTTCAAGTGGAAGAGGTGATTATGGCAAAATGGACATATATTAAAAATATATATAAATTTGAAAGGCTTTAAATGAGAATAAATTATAATTCCAATACACCCATTTACGCAATCATAACCCGTTTACAGGTGTGAAACATCAGTAAAAACAGATAAAATTTAAGCCGTGCTTGAAATGAAGGAAATGACCTTTGTGTCAATGACGTAGAGATAATGTTTCTGATTAGACTTAACAAAACTTTTCGTGTAGACCGTTACAACTGTAGTCTTTCATTTAATGAAAGCTGATTATACTTAATTTGCATAATTTAACACAACTCATGATTCATTCATTAATGATATCAATAATTGTATTTAGACCCGACTTCGTGTCTTTTGCTGAAAGGAATAAAAATAAATACTTTGGTAAGTAAATGTAACTGAATTAATACGATTTTATGTAAACGTCAGCAATTTATTATTGAAAAACCAGAGTGCCAATATTTTTGTAGGTTATGTTTTATTGCATGTTAACGTACGTAAAAAAGTCAATAAAATAACTAGTAATTTAATATTACCCTACTATTTAGAAAAAGTCGAGTAAGATATGACGACTGCATCTGTCACCCTCGAATTCGCGGTGTTCACCTGTGCGTGGTCTTGCTGACTTTTGTTAATGTTTTACAGAATCTAATCTGAAGATGGAACATACATTCCAAAATGAGTAATATAACGTTACAAATATGTCACATGATGGAGTAAGCAGGCCATACTATGTAGGACATATATCTGATTTAAGACTGAAACAAAACAAATTTAAAAGGATATAATTAAGAGACGGTAACAAAAGAACAGCTATTTTCGAATATGTATATTTATCTTGGTTTCGTTCACCAGTATACGTGTCTCGTGCCACCGCTCGATTTCCTTCGTGAAAGGGCAAAATAAACACTTTCAATGTGCTACAACTTTTTGAATATATTTTTGGAACGAAGTTCCTTACCGTGGGTTGCGGTAGTAGTTAACAAATAGAAAATGTAATACGTAACGAAAAACAGTGTTATTAATTGGCTGCTATGGCAATGACAAATATAAAATACGAGTAACGAAAAAGCGTTATCAAATTGGTTGCTATGGCAATGAATGTAAATAAATTCAAGAAACGTGTGTTTTAGTTCATCAATTTAAATTAAGAGACGATTCGGTTTCGGACGGTGTAGTTCAGATATTATAGTCAAGCGCTGAAATATATTTAATAAACATAAAATGTTGGTTCATCAGTCTAGGCCTAACCTGAAATTATTGTGTATATGTTTAATTTATTTTACCTGCCTTACCGGCAACATACATACAATAATTTTAGGTTAGGCCTAGACTTAAAATTACTTTCTAAACCTACCCTAAAATTATTGTATGTTAGGTAAAATAAATTAAATAATTATACACAATAATTTTAGGTTAGGTCTAGACTGATGAACGAACATTTTATGTTTATTGAATGTATTTACAAATCTTAGCTTTGATGTTATAATTAATTCTACACCTTTATTATAATAATATTAAACTTATGGAAACAGTAAATATCTGTATAAAAAACAAACTAATAATAAACGGAAAGATTAAAATTATGTGTGTTTATCAGCCTTAAAGGCAACATTCTTTAAGGCTGGTAAAAGAATTGAAGAAAAGGCGCGATGAACTTCGTTTCTTACGGGAGTCCCACGTCAGCACACATTGACTTTTTTAATATTTATGGGTAGGCCTATATTCCCAATGGTTAAATTTGAAAATCATAGTCAACTCAACGTTTTGATTCTGTTTCTCCGCCGTTTCAATAGGACACACAACAATATAAAGATTGTACGTTTCCCCCAAGTACAAACAGAGGTATCTACTGGGCTGAATTAGTAGACTAAGTACTGTAATCGGTTACCTCCAACATTAGCAATAAGAATTCGCCTTCCATGTTGATCTCTGTCGACCAATACATTTACAACGTTCGTCTCCAGCAGTGATTCTTTCTCAGTAACTGAAGTAAGGTTACCTAGCAAGTATATGTTCTTTTCTTTAAAATCTGTCACCCTTCTCATCTAAACAAAACAAAAAGAAACTATCAACACAGGCTCCTTCGCCATATTGCACTCTGTAAGAATAAGGATAAAGTAATGTTTAGTTCGCTTATATTTGTATTTCATAGTTTGGTGTCTTAGAAAAAGATTTACTAACTACACAGCTGATTTAAATTGTTCTTATCTCTAACTTTCCACGGCATAATATTATGTTAACAAAATTTCAACTCACCAAATCTAAAGCACTTTTAGGATAGAACTTGGTCGGTCTCAGGAAAATCATGAGCATGTCATCATCATCTCTGAAGTATAGTTTGTCGTCTTCTGAAAGAAGTAAATAATTATTATGTTATTAAAAAACTATATCGTTTATGTAATAAATACTATTTGGTAGTATTGTAGGATTCAATAGCAATAATTGAACCCTTACAAGTTTGTCATGTCCATCCATGTCACAGTCTCGTAGAACGTTCAATTTACCAAAATTAAAGAGGACTAAATTGATTCGGTAGATTCCCATAAATTAAATTGATTCGAAAAGTAGTAATTCCTAATTTAATAAAACATGATAATTAGATTGCATATAAATTTGTTCAAAACATGTTCCCAACCATTAACTTCCTATCTGACATGAATAAATAGACTTCCTATATAAATAGACATGAAAGTAGCACTTTAAATGAGCTTTGTGCGGGATAAACTCAAGAAGTAATTTTAATGTGATCGATATTATTTTCCAAAGGTGATACTTTCAGGATTATTAGATATCTTTTGTAAAGTCATAGAAAAATTACCATTGCTAACGACTTTGGAGGTTCATCTCACAACTGAGGTGAGAAAATGAAACACAAAATTAAGTTTAAAACGTGGTTTAGTAAACGAATTCAATGACACCAAACCGGTGTTTGCTCATACAGTAAATGTAGTGTTTAACTCATTTAAGTGTTTTAAGTGTGCTCACTTGTTTGTGTTTAAAGAGGTATCATTGACAAATTCTATTTTTAATGTTGTCAGTTCCGCATTTAGAAACAACTTAATGTAAAGTTGAACCACAAAAGGTGGTTAAATGAAGGATGTCACAGAAAGACCTGAAGGCATTTTAATACAGTACTATGATGTAACTAAACGAATACAAACATTTTAATACAGCTCTTACAGAATAAGCTATTTATTTGTGTATTTTGTTCTGAGTATACACTTCATTACATTGAAAAATATGTAACAATGTTGTGTGCCTAAACATAAGCTCAAAGCCGACTGTATCAAAACTTTTAATATTTTTTTAATCAGCTGATTAAGTTTATTATAAGCTGTGATTGTATTTGAATTCCCAATACAATTATGGCCAATTAATCCTTTCTTTAAAACTTAGAAATATTGAGTAACGTACTTAAAATATCTTTTCACAACGATCTTAGCCTGTTGTTTTCAAATTGATTATATTAATCTGGAATAAATGAATGTATTAATTAATGTAACATACCATACATAATCAGTATATTATTTTATTTATTTGACAGTAATATGGTATTAGTCTACTTACTAAAATATTATGGTAGTTTGGTAGTTATTAAAAATCTAACAATTGCTCACATTCAGCATATATATAGCCTATTGATATTTACTTAAATTGTTATTTAATACATAAACTCTATTATAATTGCATTTTTTAGAGGAAAAACAGATTATTAAAAAATAAATTTTTTCTTGTGTGAAAAAAAGTGAAAACTGTTATTTTAGAGTTCCTTTCTTTAAAAGGAAAAATTTTATCATTTAAAGAACGCCTCGTTGTCAGGCACAATCAAATTTTTCAGTAACGGATGAAAATATTAAGGTGAAATTTACATTTTTATACAACTCTATTATAATATATCAGACTAAAAGATATGTTCTAATTTGCATTTTTTAAATCGCCCAAAACGATTTCTATTGTTTATAGTTTTATGTCAACAAATGAATGAATCACAATTAGTTCTATTTAATTATATGTCCAACTTCTTTGAATTTTAAAACACATATATGAATTAACTTTGTATAGTATGACAACAATAATCATGAAAGAGCTTACTGACAGTGCTGCCAGTCTATCAACAATAGTCACGAAAGCGATCTGATAGTGTTGCCAGACGGTGTTCCCACAGCTAAATCATATTCTACGATAAATCCTTTATTATTCACTTTTACATACAGTTGACGATCTTATATACACCCATGCAAATTTTTGGAAGGTTACCTACAGCTAAATCATATTTTATTACAAAAGCTACTAGTTAACCCCAAAAACTGATACTTTTAAGAGTGTTAATCACGAAACTAAGTGACAGCATTGCCAGATCTATCAACATTAATGACGAAAGCTTACTGACAGTGTTGCCAGATCAGTCAACATAAATCAAGACAGCTAAGCGACAATCATCATATAACCTACTGTGTTTCTACTGCTAAATCACAGTCTGTGATAAAACGGAACCCTTAAAAGATTACTCGTTTGTCTGTATGTCACAGTCAAAACTTTAAAGGATACTAAAGATATGAAGCTGAAATTTGACATAGCTGTTAGACTTGCTAACTCTTATATATTACAATATTAAAACTCAACTAATATTTTATTACAAATTTAGTTGCTTTGTAAGCTAATAATAATAGGGAGCTACGTTTTACAGGAAACCACATCCATTCAATTATGTAGTTTATATTTGTAAAACAGTAAACAATGTCAGTAGGCCTATTATATAGTTAGCAATTCCATGGTGTATATTATATTATCCATCACAGTGCAGAAATCCAGTATGACCTTACAGACAGAACTCCCTGAAATTACAGATGTGTGAAATTAATCATGAATCTATGAATGCTATTTAATAAAGACAATCAATAGAGTAAAGTGCAAAGATAGTCCACGTGTTGGCTCATACTTGCTCCGCTTTGTCTTTGTTTGGGTTCCAAAGTTCCAGAGTGATAGTGGCCTAAACGTTGATGACTAACGTTATTTTGCTCAGCTGGACTTAGCGATTATACCAACACCTGTTGATTGCCGAGTGTTTCCGTATTAGTTATCAAGAAATTCTCAGAACTTCTGTACTCATTTCTGATAGTTTAATCTATGGTTCCATTGTGTCTGGCGAAAGAGATTATCTGTTAATCTAGACCTTAGATAAAGAGTAACCATGAACGTTTTATCCACAAACGGACTTTGTAATATGAACTCCTGATGCAGCATTGTGGAAGATACAAATGTTTGAAAGTAAAATTTGCTTCATGGATTCGTCATTACGTCCTGTGCTCAAACAGAGCACTAAAGTTATCTTTTTTTATTAATTAACAAAAGGTTTAAATCAAGTAAGAAATCCGGAGAACAGTCAGTGATGCCGTAAGTCGAGTTGTCCCAACATAAAAACAAGATTTCACAAAGTATCAAATTAATATTTTAATCACATCTAGATGATAAAAAGCCCCCTTTGGTTTAGTTTTTAAAAAATAAAACTTTTTGAGTAAATCCTCCGAGGTCTGGTGTTCCAAATTTTAGGATTTCACCCCAATCGAAAGTAAAAAACATCACCTTCCTCTATTAGGCCTACTAGTATATTTTATTATAAATTTTGAAAATATGAGGTTTTTAGTAAGTCTCAAGTTTTCATATTGTAGGGTGCCTACATCAACTCTTTTGCATGTACATAATAGTGTTGGAACGTGAATTTCCGAAATGTTTAGTTAGTTGTCCTCAAGGACGATAATTTTAAAACTTTTTCCACTATTAGAAATCTTAAAAGTATTCCAGATTTTTTATATACGTTGTTTACGGGTATTTAACTTGTGATCCTCAAATAATCGGGTGTTGACTGTGCACTTCTAATTTTAAACACTAAAATAAATTTAGTTTCTCACCAAAGTTATGAAGATGAGAAAAAAAATTCATGAAAAATCGTGACTAAAGTCTAATGTACAATACACACTGCATTTATTTGATAATATTTCGACCTTATCACGATGTTTTGACCTGTATCAGGCATTCATTGAATATAGAGTTAATTGGCTATATAATTCAGAAGAAGAAGCTCACGTGATCCGCACATGCCTTTTACATTATTCTCTGTAAATATATAGGATGCATATATGCCTTACTTGCAATGTATTCTTTGTTATAATGATAGCAAAACACAAAGAATTTTTAAATGATAAGTGTCTTAAAAAGCTTTTCCTAGAAGCAATCCACTATTTTTAATTTTTACAAACAGAAAAAACTATCTTTAGTAGAGGAAATAATATATTCAAGCTAGATTTGGCAAACACTCTTTTTATGTATGATTTTACAATTGTTCAGAAAACAATATTAGTATGTCGAAACTGTTGATTTGGATTTTGCAGAACATCAAATTTAAAAAATAAAAACTGTTTCCCCTTTTACAAGCAACATTATTAAAAGGATTATGTAGTTCTAAGGTCAACGGAATTATCGGCATGAACACAATTTCTTGGTATCTGATGTCTACAACACAAAGCAATTCATTTCAATAAAGATTTTGCAATACTGTCATGAAGGATATTTATTAAAAGGAACTGCAAACATCTTTCTTGGTATTATGTAGTTTTCAAAATTTCTCGAAAATCATTCTCAAAGTCAATATTACCCACTTAAATTTTCAAAAGTATTTCAGTTAATATTTTGAAAAACCTTTGGGGTTTATAGGCATTAAATTGAGTATCTCTTTCTCTGGTCTCCACCAACGATGTGTAATGTAGGCCTACTCCCGCCGTTCTTTTATTAATTAGATAGTTATATTGAGTATATAAAGTGATGCATACACAACGCACAGAATATTGCATAAGAAATTTTCTAAAATGGAGGAGTAAAAATAAAATTTACGAAATCGATTTGGAAGCAATTTTTTAGGTCAAGCACTTTGAAATAAACGCTTTTTGTCTCTTTAATTTTTTTCTAAAACTCTTCCTTTTCGAGATATTAGCAACTTATGACGATTTATTTCAACACGTTTAGGGCCGCCATTTTGTTTTGGTTGGTCCGATTTTTATTTCCTTTATGTAATTTTCTTAGTCTTACATATACCTTTAAAATGAGGTACCACATGACCTTACTTCCCATTTAAAAATTTTGAGTTGCCCCAAAATCCCCCATTTTTAAAGGACACTCAAAATTTCTGATTGCTTCAAAAGATACTTTGGGTTAAGTTAGTATCGTTCCCCAAAGGATATTTGTTTGTTTTAACAAACACAAAAGTTAAAGGTGGGGGAAGTGACTTTATAACCACCCTGTATAATCGCTTTGTAGCCTATATAAAATAAAAGACCTTATCTGCAAAAAGTGTACCGTATATTGTATACTGACTCCTAAACACGTTCCGATACCCTGTCAAAGGTTTAAAATATTCTGTAATGTTTTGTTTTGACTATTCATCGTGTTAAGTATAGACCAATGCAATCTGATTAATCTACAACATTATACTGTTGATAACATTCTTATCAATTATGTAAACAAAACTCTTAAGAATTTAAATCTTTGCCATACTAAATAGTTTAATAGGTCGATTGTTTTACAAAGTTTATTGCTCGGAAAAATTACATTCTCTCTAAACTTTCTTTAATAGGATTTGATGTTATGCTGAAATTACACGTAGGTTAACTATTTACAAGACTATTACACACGTAGGCTAGGTTTATAATCACGTAGGTTGATTATTATTAGACTATTTTAGCATTGGCACTTCCCTCAACAGCTGATTTCATAGGTTGAAACCATTTGTAATTTACCATCTTAGTTTCAAGGTTATGATTAATACTCCACTTTTAAACAGAAATTATTAAATATTATGTGTGTGTAGGTAGAAAGGGAGTTGGCAAACGAAACACGTCGTAGTAGGCCTACTCTCCACTAACAATGATAATAATCAAAACAAGTCATACATAACAAAAATGAAATATCTTAACAGAGACAAAATTGAAACCTCCGTAAAACTTTTGCTTCGTTTGATTGCAAGTTTAGAGGACTAATTTTTGTAATCTATCACTGAAAACACGTTCAATACTTCCATTTTTGATAAATCGGGTTAAACAAGTTTTTTTTTTAATTTTCTAAGTTCAAGTTTTTAAAAGCAACATTTAAAATGTTTGACTATTTTCCACTTATTGAAAAGAACTTCATTAAAATTACTTTTTATACTTGTATGATATCTCTATACCATCATAATTAATCGATATTTTAACTGAGATCAATGACCTTCACATTCCAAAATAAATTACTATTTAATTTAATTCTAGTAACTTTCCCCTTTCTGCTGTGTATTTTAGTTGCGTCTTCAATTAAGATTTGACAAAATATAACAATAAATAATCCACATTTATTATTTGAACCGGTGAGTGAAATTACTAGAAATTTATAATTTCACTCCCTAAGTACTACTATATATCAATCTGTAGGGTCTCAAGTTGGTTAAAAATATACTAAAATTTACAAATAATAATAAAAAGTGTATGTCAGCTGATTGGAAATGTTTAGTGTCGGGAAAATAATCAGCTGTTTACGATAACAACTTTAAACTTTCATTCGTGTATTTCAGTGGCATTTCCACTACTTATTCAGTTGATTTCATATAATTAGAAACAATATGTCCAATGTGTTTCTTTTTTATAATTAACTTTAAATCTACACCAAAGTTGCCCTTTCTTCAGAAAGTTTAGTTAGGAAAAGTATTTAAATAGTTATGGTTTCTAACTTGTATATTTTACAAATTATTTAAGTTTTTTTATGACAGAAATCGTATATTTCTCTTTATTATTTATAGTTTAGTTTTGTCAGTTTCTTTATTTTAATATAAACATTTTAAATTTTAATTTCACACTGTAGAGTATAAATCAACTTCAATACATTCAGAAATTGTTTTTGGAAAATTTCATTTCATCGTAACTATTCAAATTCATATAACACAAATTTCTTACTATAAAAAGAAATACAATTTTACCTTTTAGCAGTCTTCTAAGTTCTGTTAAACTTTCTTCAACAATTTCTGGCGTCTCCCTCAGGTCTCTAATTGCCACGGCCTGGGTGTCTGGTCCTATCGGATCTCGTTCTAGTTTGAAACGATCGTCTCCCATGTCTATGGTATCTTCTGGAAAACATTTCATAGAGTCTGACTGATGACATGTCGAAGTAACTACAACACAGGCGTTGGTCAGTCTAAACATCTTGCCCGGATGCTGCGATCTCGGTTACTAAGCAACTGACAGTGCTGCTACACTGCTTTTCTATAGCTTATCAGATCTTCTTAACCCTTGATAAACTTAAGCCTTATCATTTTACCGACTAAATTTAACACGCTCACAAATATAACTTTGCTGTCTGATAGGTTAAAACAAGTGGATAAACACTTTTACTGTTTAACATGTCTGTCCCTCCGTGTTCTGCAGTCTTGTAGCGTATTCATTTTAATATTATTTTGATGAAATGCAATACTAAAGAAAACAAATTTTTAGAGTACCTCATTACGTATAAAAGTCTGAGAAATAAAAAAATCCTTAAAATACAGCTTGATAGAGCTGAATTATTATTTCAGTACCAATACCTAATAAAACAATTTAAATTGTAATATAAAATAATTGTATAGTTTGACCCTTGGATAAGCCTCAAAAGTCTTTAAAATGTAGCCTACCACCATTGTAAATTTTGGGCTGATTTTCCAAAATTTCCTTAAAACATTTTCGTTCAGAAAATCTAGTATTGCTTTTGGTTTAATCAAATTTTAATAAAACAAGGCATCATCATTTTCAACGATGACTTTTAAAAGTGAGACACGTTATTCAGTGTTTAATTTAAAATTTCATCTCACGCAAAGAAGCACTAAACTATCTAAGTATATTATATTATCATGTAAAAATGAATACAATCATATAATGGCTTTTAGGTATCAATGAGTTCTTGTTTGCTGAACTATATTGCTTCAGGGGGAATATTAAAACGATAACTGTACGAAACCCGTAAATACGGACTGCTTTGTAGATTCGATTGCCAATGTCTTCCACCGTACGCCACAAAGTGTTCCTTTACAAAAATCGTTTTGTCTATTTCAAACCCTATTCGGCAGTAATTTTAAGAAAAAACGTCGAAACACGGCCTATTACCATATATACCTGGCAAAAAAAGCTTAAAAATAGACGAAAGTATGATTAAAATCGGTTTCTAAGATTTTAAAAAATACCCTAGTTTAGCAATAATTGTTCAGGTAACTTTGTCATGAGCGAATTCATAGGGAACTTTATACGTAAAATTCGACATGTCTTAATTTGTAAAAATTGAAAAATCTAAAAATATTTCCCACACAATTTGTGCATCTTTATTCCCCTTTCAACAACTGACAGACGACGTTAAGTTTGCGATATCATTGCTTTATAAGTCGGACAAAGAACCAACTGACCTCTGTGTATGGTTCAAGACCAAAAGAGGTTTGTGATACGACGTCTCTGTTTGGTAATCATGTCTGCATTGCGTCATGAGCTTTTTGTCTACGCGTGTATTAACTTACTGCTTGTACGAAACATAGTTATTTGCACCGAATTCGGCAGTATGCTTTGTTTATTTAATTCATTTCTAGTGTAACGTCTGTTACAGACTCTTTCATTTTGTCATCTTTTGATGAAATGTTGCATGGAGTTCAAAATTATTTCTTCTCCCGTGCTCATCGTAAGGAACCCAAACTAAAGACTTCAATTACCATTACAAATTAACAGTTTGAGTTTCAAAAGTCCCACAATTGTAACAAAAACCCAATTATATTTGACATAGCCTACATTAACCATTTAACTCAGTGATCCCTCAATGGAAGCCTACGGTGCAATTTTAAAAGAATTTTTGTTAAGGTTTTGTTAACCACAAAAATAATAACTGAAAAATGAAACAAGTCACTTAAAAAACAATTAACAATTTGAGTTGTAACAATATAACTCAACGATTACATTAGCAATCCATTAGTTTTTAGACAAATATTCTCCCATGTAAATAGCATTGGGAATTTTTAGGACTTTATATTTTGTATTATTTAACAAACTTGAATGGAAGTGGTACAATTTATATTTTTAGGGTGTATTCGAAAGTTTGGGCTTCAAATTGGTTTATGAGCCCACGTTAACTGGTTCTGCCAAACTAAGGGATGGTTCCTCCAAAAAACGTTCTCCCATTTAAATAACATGTGTAATTTACTTCAATTATTGTTTAAATACAGTGGTTTTGGGATTTTTATATTTTTCTGTAAATCTGCAGGGTAAAACTTTTAAAACTTAATTTGTACAAATTGTTACAAAAATAACGTCGTAATGGGCTGGTAAAGAAATTCCTTAGCTAATTAATATATAAGATAAGTATTTTTTTTACAAATGAGACAAATGAGTCGTATGTAAGGTTTCCATTTTCCCTTTGAGGTACCCTAAAAATATTTGGATATGTATTTTTTTCTTTAAACATTGTTTAGGTCCATCATCTTCGTTTGTTTAAAAAATATATCAAATATCCCGACATTTCAAGTTTTAGGGATACAGAACTCTGAAAAGAACAAAAAACAAATTCTCCTGTTCTTAAATGTTAGAAAAAAGTACTTTTGTTTGACTACGGCCTACATTTTATATATTCAATATTTATGGGTGGCAATATGTCTTAACAATATTATTTTTAAAATACAAATTTTATGAATACGATTGAAATATGATTAAACCTTGAAATCATGTTAGCCGCACGTGATGCGGTTGTTGAAATAGTTTGAGTTTAGGCAATTAGTGAGAAGTTATCTTCCGGGCCCTATACAATAACTGGACCATAACTATCGACCTCCGCCCGGAAGAACCCAATAAAAACAGTTTTTAAAGTTTCAAACATCATCGTAGACTTAACAAATTGAAAATAATATTTCTACTTTACCAACTTAAAAACTGTGTTCCTTTTTTGACAGAACGAGTGGAAAATTCTAAATTCTCCCACGATGACTATAAAACATGTTCGATCGCTTTTCAGTACTACACAGCAGGAAAAGGTTATTAGGTAATTTGTATTGTATATTAGGTATAAAAATGTACATTTGTTGTTTTTATGGCTAGTTATTATATTTTCACCCTTAGCAGAAAACAAAATGTAAAACGCATTTATTTTTTATATGTTTTGTAAGTAATAAATGTACAAAATTTCAACTTTAAATAAAGTAAATAAACAATGTTTATTGTTTTAGGGGTTGTTTCAACCCTTAAAGTTGCGCCTTTAGCACCTATGAGCAATATGTGTACCAAATTTCACGTTACTAGGCGGTATTCAATTTATATTTGTAGTTTTAGGGGTTGTTACTAAATCCTCACCCCTTAGCAAAACGTGTAAAATGTAAAACTGGTTTATTTTTTACATATATCTTGTAAGAAATAAATGTACAAAATTTCAGCTTTCTAGCTTGAAGGAAAGAATAAAAATTAATATTTATTGTTTTAGGGGTTGTTGCTACATTTCCACCTTTTTACAGAACGAGATAAAATATGAAACTGGTTTATTTATCTGTGTTGTGTATCTTGTAAGAAATATATACAAAATATCATCTATGGCTTTATGGAAAGTATAATAATGTTTATTTATTGTTTTTAGGGGTTTTTATCTCATTTCCTAGCAGCAATTAACGAAATGTAAAACGGGTTTACTTTTTGTATGCATTGTGTAAGAAATAAATGTATACACAATTTTAACTCTCTAGTTTTAATGAAAGTATAACAAACAATATTTATTTTTTAGTGGTTTTTTCAATCCTGGAAGGCTAAATATTTTAAAATCCTTTCTTAGAGTGCCTTTAGTGCCTATGAGCACGAAACACACGTGTATAAATTTCACGTCCTAAGCGGTATGTTTTTGACATAGCCTAAATAACAAACAATATTTATGGTTTTATTGGTTGTTTCGACCCTTAAAGGCTAAATATTTTAAAATACTTTCTTAGTACGACACTAGCGTCTGAAAAATATGTGTAAAAATACCTAGGCGGTATTCAATTAATATTTTTTAAATTCAAAATTTTATCTTTCTAGCTTAAAGGAAAGTATGCAAATAAATTTTTCTTGTTTTAGGGATTTTTTTACTACATTTCCACCACTTAAAAGAACGTGATAAAATGTAAAAAAAAATTTCTATGGATTTTGTAACAAATAAATTTACAATATATCAGCTCTCTAGCTTTAAGTGGTCGTTTTGTAATTATACGATATTAAGAAAGTTGTAGCGTTGAGTGAAAATTGTACAATTTTAGTCAAAGCGGCAGTCAAATACATATTCTAGGATATAACTGTGTTTAAATCATTCCTTCAAAGAAATCCATGAAAGTCAAGTAATGTATAATTAATTATTACTTTATCATATAAAGTTATTTTAATTAATTATGTAATTGTATTTAATTATACAGATAAATCAAACATATTCACTTAAATGTCTTTCATGGACGTTATTGTATTGTCTCTGATTTTAAACCTCTGTTTTATTGAAGAGTCAAGGACGTAACTTAGAAATTTGGAACTAATACCTACTACTACCTCATTTATTACTTTTTTCATATTTCTTACTTCATGTTTAAATGCCCACACAATTAAAAACTTGAACAAAAACTCAATCAACTTTAAATATCTTGTCGCAAAAGTTGAAATTAGTCTGAACTAAATTTCAAAACCGTCCTTGGTGCATAAGTGGTTCCAAATATTTGGTTACTGCAGTTGCGCAATGTAGTGTCGCTGTGTGAAATAGTTAAGACATAAAATTCTGAACATAAGAAACGAAAAGTCGAAATTAACAACATCGCAAAAGTATGTCTTTACAAAGGGATTACACCTACTAGTCCAGTATAAATATCATGTTAGATTGCAAACGTGGATTTTTATTTTCAGGTATTTTGTATGTATTGAGGCTTAATGAAAAAAAAACAAGTTTTGAACCTCCACATTTGGAATTTTAATCTAAGTAGGAAAAAACGAATTTTATAGCTTTATCGACATTCATTTCTGGGCTGTCCTCGTTTCATCCCAGTAGGTTCTCAACTGTACATTTTTTGTGGTATGATAGGTGGTGTGCATCACCTGATTTTCTACTAATTGAAACAAATATAGCACCTGCTTGATAATAAGGTTATGCTTGGATGGACATCTGCCTGGTTGGTGAGGAGGTACTGACCCTAAAGGGGCTTATAGACGGGGATAGTTCTATAAATATAGCTGAGAGTAGTAGAGGAGAGTAGTACCCGCTAGTGAAAACAGCGGAGAGTAGGTGTATAGACGAGGCAATTACTCTCCCGGCAAGTCGTCAGTCGAGAATGAAGAGCTATTCATGTCGGACGACGTTGAGTTTGATGAAGCTTTTGTGAAGTGGCTGTTTACTTGAGTCAAGAGTTACAAGAATTGTTAAACAAAAGTAGAGTATGGGTAAAATATTGGGTCGGGAGAACAGACATACTAGGAGCCTCTCAAACACTCTTTCGAGAGCTTGCAGACGAGGATCCATTGAAGTACAAAAGGTAAATGAGAATGAGCGTTGGAAAATTTAACGAACTGCTTAGATTAGTGGGACCTCACATTAGTAAAGCAGACGTTCCTGTAAGCTGTGTGTAAAAATTGAACACGTTAAAACTTCACTCGCCGCTGGTACTTACTCCCCGCTCCAACCTGTTGAGACAGGGATAGTAGAGGGTTAGTTACTAGCGGATACTACTCTCCTCTTCTACTAGCTGCTAGAACTATCCCCGTCTATAAGCCCCTTGAGCAAGTAAGGCTGATTCAACGGCAGATGACTCATAGCAGAATAGCAGGGAGGGAAAACATATCAATGATTTATGATGATACTATGATTCAATGATTTTCTGAGAAGTGAAGATTCTATAGTAGCCTACATTTCTTCATCTATCTCTTCCGGTCTGTATATATATATATATGTTATGAATTGTAGTACTTTGGCCGTTCTTCCAGGGGGGCATAACCGAAGAGAAATAAACAGGATGTGACTCACACGGCAGTCCCGTTACATAAAGTATAATATTTCGTTTCAAAATCAAGAGTTCCAATTCCGAGTTGAGAAACTCAGGGGGGTCAAAAGCTAATTTTATTAAAAATGTTACAATTTCATTTCAGAGATTCAAAACAACAGATTAAACTTTGTTCCGAGATACTCTTATTATTGGTAAACAAACAACAATATATACTCTTGAACATTGACCGGTGCGTCAATAAAACCGATTATTTTAGATAGTTTGTTTCGATTATTTGTTGTTATCTTGTTTAGGTGAACTTCAGTAGAGCAGAAAACCCACTTTAAAGTACACAGGGTGATTGATTTATACCAGCTCTGGTTTACATTCAAAATATTTTCTGTATTTAAAAACACTAATTGCAACCTCCTTGTCTATATAATTTGTTTTACTAGTGGTTTTATATTTAATTTGTTATACGATGACTCATTTTCAAAATATGATGGCCGATTTGACAATCTAAATACGTCAACTGATCCAATTTATGTTGTCTTACTTTATTTGTCTATTGCAATTTCAGTCAATGGTTAACAAATGGATTCTAAATTGTATAGTGTTTTTGGAATGTAGGCCTACACACAGTTCTAAAACATTTTGTTCCTGGATAGTTTTAATAAACCGACTCGTTTGGGTGTTGTGTAGGCCTTAAAGTTTCAAAACTGTGCGATGGTTTGTGATTTACTGAATCATTTATTGATAAATAAAGTTAAACACGTAATTATACGTAGTCTATAAGTGTCAATACCATTGCATAAATAAAAGTTGAATCATCAACTAGCAGAAAATTAACTTAAATCTAACTTTAAAGTTTAAGGATTAATAATATTGGTCATGTATGTAACAATAAATTAATTTCTTTTATCTTTTAAATAAGTTTATTGATAAGATGTGTTGACTAACAACGAATAAATTTAATAAGTAATTTGTAAACACTTGCAAATTAAACAACTCCGCTATTCTTTTCGTATTCAAATGATTAATATATGTATTCATTTGTTAAAATTGTAAACTTGACTGATTTAATTTTCTTGGTGAATTGTAGGCCTTCATACTTTTTCCCACGCATGGATAAAATACACTTGACCATGAATTAATTATTGACAACTTACGTATGCAAGTTAACTCTAATTGCCCATGTTATTATTTATATTTAAGTTATGTAAAATACAATACTTAAAACATAATTCAAAGGTTGATCCACATCAGATAAGCAATTTTTTAGTTAAATCGTTAGAAACAAAGTTGAACCAACCACCTTGACTAAAGGTCGTAGAACAGTAATAATATTTTAATTAAAAAATATTATGTCTTCCTACAAACATTGGTGTACTATGCAGGCTGCGGTGTATTGACGTTCCCGTGGTACGTTATAAATGTTAGTGTTTGCCAAAATCTTCATGCTGTTTATTCATTCCATACCTATTTTCTTGCTTTTTTTGCCTACATTTTCCGCTTACTGTTTATTTTTACCGGATAATCCAGCGTAAAAGTAGTTTGTAACCAAAGTTTTCAGTTTTCAATCACTTCTCAGTGTTTTGAATTGATCTAATAAAATGGGTTTTTTAAAGAAACGCACAGACTTTATATTGTACTTGATGATTCTTTTAACTTTGACACAATTGAGATTTTGTAAATTATTTTTTTTTACAACTTTTATATGGGGAACCTACATTTTCATAATGCCCAGTAAAATCGATTTTCCAAATTCTCTGTTTGAAGTTATTATTTAGCAATGATTGATGTTCAGTTTCATTATTTTATTACTTATCGGGCATTTGTCAAGCCGACGTGTATATATGTTCCCGTAGTTTTTATTCATATTCCCGAAATGTAGTACATTGACTTTAACACACAAATGATGCCAAAATGTCCAAATAATAAATAATAACAAGATGAAAAGATTGAACACTTTTTCGAGACTTCGGCTAGTGTTTAAATCTTCGAAAATGTGACGTTTTTGTCCCGCACGTCACGTTGCTGTTTTGCTAGAAAGCTCAAAAGCTTATTAACTCTCAGCAATAACATTACGAAGATTTTAACACCACCAGTTTTCTACGACGCGACATCTGTGAGTGCAAATATCGGGTCTACAGACAGACAGACAGACAGACACACACACAAAATTTTGTATTGCTTTATGGTTTTCAGAGACCTCGAAAACGTCGAGAAAGGTAATAAAAAGTGGGGGTAAAATATTTAGAATTTTCGCAAGATTTCAATATTTTGGCATTTTAATGCGATCCGAAGTAATTAAATTTTCCAAGTTGGTTATAAAAACTATTATATTTTTCATTATACAATACGGAGTTTATAGTTCAACCTTTGGTAGTGTCGCAAAGGTCTAAGCTTATGTAACTAATTGAAATTGAATGTTTATCAAGGCAAATTTTGTTTATTTTAAATTTTATTTTATTTTTTATTACTTTATAATTTGTTTTATAATTAATCATTTTCGGTTAGTCAAAACATCACTTGCATTTGGCACGTTAATGTAGGTTATGAATCTTCATATCTTATAACAAAAATTCATCGGTAGTTTTGAGAAATTTTGCATTCTATAGCACCACCATTGAATATTTTTCAACGGTAACTCTCGAACGAGACTTTAAAATAATATATGTTAATTCCTAACACAATCATGTATGGTCGTTTTAAGTATCTATCTATCACAATAATCACTTGGAAATTAATGTTTCAGCTCTCTTAGTAGGTAGAATATCACTACAATCTGTGATCCAATATCACTAAAAATCCAAATTCAAAATCAATTTTTTTTAAATTGTCGGGTTGAAAAATAAATTTAAAAATACAAAAGTTTTCAAATCAAGTGAATTAAAAAAAAAAAAAACAAGTGCTTTTTTATCATCAGCACTAGTTTTAGAGTATAGGTCTAGTTTGCGACCCGGCCAAAGTGATTGGAGTCTCTATTTAAAATGAAAAACTATATACTCGTACTGTTTTATAATTACAGTACAATAAAGGACTACGGATTAACAAAAGAAACTTTTAAGTTGACTGCCGTAATGAACATTTTTTTAAAATTTGGAAATTTTGCTCACTAAAAATTAAGGAAGCGTCCCTAACGTACGCTTTGTTGTAAAAAATTAGTTTCCAAAACCATATAATGGAGACCAGGGTAAAAATCAGTTATAATATTGTTACAGGTAAGTCTTTGTATTTATATAAAAAAAAATTGTTTATTACAAAACAAATAATATTGTTTACTAGACTTTGTTATATATATCTTTATTATAAATGAGCGTTGTGCCTCCTACTGTAGATTTCTTAACAAATAAAACATCCTACATATAATTTGCTGATAAAAGAAGCTTTTCTGGACATGTGTTTATAATTATTTTTTCTTCATTTTGACCTATACGATCTGCTATTGAATTTTCTTACCGCATTGCATAATTACCCTGAATACGAGAGCTTTATTTTTTTAAACTTGATAACACAAAAATTTGTGTATTAATTTGTTTGTACAAAAATAAATTGTTAAATAAAACGTGAAGAATGTAATAGGAATTCATACTGGTAATGGTTTTATTTAATATTCAGGCTCACTCTGATTTATTTATTCCGTAAAATATAATTTGCTTTGATAATTTAACTTAAAAACTGCTCGACCGATTGAGGTAAAACTTTTAATGTTTGTATTATCTTATGAGTAGTCCGGAGCAGTTAGATATGATTTCGGAGTTGAGAAATGTATACAAGATTAACCACGAAAGTTATAGATTTGAAGAGAAGCATGTCGCTCAGCACTAAATAGCAGACCAAGCTCAAATGCCAGTTTTTGGTTGACTAAAATGAATGTAATTATCAACAACTGTAAATTTCCTCAAAATTTTTGAGAAGCGTTACTTGTTTTTAAACACGAATGAAGTCAGGTACGACAGCTATTATATAATACTAGGGGCTCTGCCCCTGGACGCTTCGCGTCCCAACCCCGTCTCGGCCTTCGGCCTCAGATGGCTGCTTCGCTTCGCTCGCAGTTGGAAAATTCGCTAAGGAATCTAGTTAATCTTTGGATCGTTTGTACATAGTTGATCGAAAAAATCGTTTCCGCCCAAAAGGTGTTTCCAAAATTTAAAAATGTTAAATTCTGGCAATTTTCCCAAGAGTTTCTCGTCGAGAGCTTTAATTCAAGTATAAGGTTGATCGGGTTCCGATTACGGGAAGTGCCTAATAATTAATGTCAGTGAATCAGTGAAATCGTCTAGCTTTAAGGACGTTTGGCGGAGCCTCCCTT